>VYYI01001973.1:0-16699 GCA_021029175.1 Bilobella aurantiaca
CTCAAAATACTTTACATTTTACATAATACGTTTAAGGTAGCTCCAGTCATTTAAGACTAACGAGGATCATTATTCACATTTGCGCGGTGCAGTGGGTTAACACCGTATGAAAACATGTACTCACTACTCACCATTCCAATAACATAGCTGTCTTTTCATGCGTGTTTTTTTCCACACAACTTATTATGGCACTAATTAGCGCTTCCATCGCAAACTTCCTCAAAGGTATCAGTTCCGGTCTGTCCATCAATACGTCTGCCAGGTCCATGAGTTTGTTCACATTGACAGCTGAAAATCATAAACATAATTTGAGGTTGTACGTGGGAAAAGGTATTGTGCGGTTATGATAGAAATTTGAACAACAGTTCCGACCATAATTTGAGTTTGCAACAGTAAAAAATGACACTCGTACCCAAAAAATTAGACCACATTCGAAAAACATAGGACAGTCAGAACCTAATAGCTCACTTGTGAAACCGTTCATTCAAGTCATACTCAAAGGTTCGAGAAGAGATGCTGTAACTTTAAAATGTACAACAGGCATATGCTAGGTTGTTATATGCTGACTTCATATCTATTACGTGTACTTATTTGACCTTTTTACTACGAAAAATTTAATAAGTATTACTTACCATCTATTCCATGGAGCGGGCCAATTTTTTTTAGCATTGAAAATAATTTTCGCATCACTTCATCAGCTACATTGATTTCTCCGTTTGTGTACTTTAACATGATCTGCACAATCCGCCGGAAGAACTCTCTAGCTTTCTCTGGATGAAGCTTTGGAGTTTTAAGGAAACAAAGCTGACAGGATGCAAAAGTGAAAAGTGTTGCGGTTGGATGAGTGGCTCCTTCCATTTTAGCCGTGATAGACTCTATGGCTCTGCTCGCGTTCAGCCGGACTGTGTCTGTGCATCTTTTCATAATACAAAGCAGCAGCGCTCCTGCACTGCTTGCCATTCCATTACATGCCGTCGGGTCGTCCAATATCCTTTCCACGAATGCTATACCAGTTTCAATTTTTCTGCTGGAGATGACATGTTCAACTGGAATAAGCTTTATTATCTTGAGTGCCAATTCAATCCGCTCCTTCTGCATTCCCGCATGAAAAGAATTGTTCTCCAAGATCATCTTCATAAATATGAACTCGAGACATTCAGTAGCCACGGTCTCGGGTACAACCCGTTCCCCTTGGTGCTGACAATAAAGAATTAAAATCTTTAAAATTTTAAACTATAGTGATGTGACATTATTATCAATTATAAGGTTAGACAAGGGGTACTTGAGTGTGGCCGTTATTATTATGAGGCCGTTACGTTATTATGAGGGAACTGCAAACAGAGGGCATCAATGACTTCGAGCTACCTTAAACGTATTATGTAAAATGTAAAGTATTTTGAGCTAATGCGCGGACACGTTAAGAATGATTAAGAGAGCCATGAGTTTGTACACACGTCAATCAACCCGATGGACTATGCTTTTAAATGTCGTACGAATTCCCCAGCTTTGATTTTCAAATGAAGTGTCATATATGCATAATATTGATTTGACTCTGCTGTCATTGTATGAAGGTAAAGTGCGCCTGAATTTGGTAGTTTCGCATGACCAACTATGACTGACTCATGTCAATGCTTCGTGGTTTAAATTTCTGCATGTGAGGCACTCAGGCTTTGATTTGCATTGAAAAACTTACATGAGTTGGTCACAGGAAACTTTGAAGTTCACAGGAAGGGTAAAAAGCTCTCCGTAATAGCTATGCCGTAAGAACTGCATAGGAGAAAATTTATGCGAACTGTTAGCTGGAAAAATGCCGACTTTACCCTCCCTCCTCGCTAAGCTTAAATTTAAATATTATAGACACCTTCCTCATCACAACATTTCACTCACACAAGAGCGCAATTGAATGCAAGTAGTCCGGGTTGCTGCAAAATTATTGTTCTGCCATTGAACTTGGTTAAAAGCATGTAGTAGTAGTAGTAATAACAAATAAAAATTAATATAATAACATAGTAGTGAGTGGAATATACATTCGAAAATAGTAATGGCAAATAAGATATTTTTCTACAAATGTTTTAGCCTTTCATTTTATGTCATGTCGTCACATATGTCACTTGGCTCAGTCTCCATTTGTTTCTAATAGTGATCTGTACTGCCTGGCGTTGTATCATCCCATGAACGAACTAGAGGCTCAATGATTACCGTTTCAGACAATTTTATCAAGCCTAACGCGCAACGGAGTTTAAACCCAACCTTATTTCTAAATAATCTTCTTAAATTTTCTAATGAAAAGTAACTTACTTCGTTATCGGATGAGGTTGATGGAAGGCAAAATACCTGGTTGAGGACCTCTCGAATTTCATTCTCCCGATTTGCCATGATTGGGAACACGTTTGAATCAGAAACTTCGCTCAAAATCGGTGTTTTTTCCCAGAACTCTATCAGTCAAGATTTGGATGAATTGCAATGATTTGTGCAATTTTCTTTATCAAGTAGCTCAAGTGTTCAACCATCAAAGGAAAATGAACGGAGCGGAGGTGATTCTTATTCTTGTGCACCCAAGACATCAGTTCCCGTGATGGCAAATGCTCCGGTGATGGGCATTTGCATTCGTATTCGTACACATTTATTCATATTTTTTCGTATTCTTATTTAGTGAAGAAACTATCACAAGAGATTCATGTTTTTACTTATGTACGTATTCCGTCCTATTTTGCTGTTCGTAATTTCTGTCCGGCCGCAAAAGACTCAAGTTCTTTGTCGTCAACATAGAGTACAAAAATGCGGCTAATTATATTTGCATTTTGAGAAACAAGTGACCAGTGTAGGATACTCGAATTTGCAACTTTTTACGCATTTACTATTCATTCTTAGTAGCAGAATTCGTATTGTGTGAATTTCTAATCTCTGAAGGGTTCCATGTTTAGCATTATCGTGCAGTAATACACAGCTCACTGATGTTTCTGCGGATTCCTTCTCCATATATTCTCCTCATGTCATCAAAATCTAATATTCCCTACTCCTCCGACGCCTTTGGCTTTGCCCTCCTTCCGCAGTCACAATAAATCAATTGGACACGGTTAATGCTGTCACTTTTCGCATCAGGTCGACCGGTGTCAATCACACTAATGCGTTCGTCTCGCCAGTGTACAAGAAGCTGAATATTAATCATGTCCGCAGTGATAAATGCGTAATTTCAATCAAGTTTTCGTGATTGCATTACACATTTACTCCATTTCCTGAACAAAGCTAGGAGTGCACTGGTCAAGTCTTTGCACCTTACGTAAGGCTAGTTAGGCTAGTCAAAAAGGGTTCCTTAGACAATCAAAGAGCAAAGAGTCGAAAGTTGTATTGTTGTATACCACGTCTCTTTGGCCTCTGGGAATGGCAAAAAAACTGCTCATGTGCAGCGGCGCTACCACCAACAACAAGCGCATATACATACAACACTACTGACAGAGAATTTGAAGGGAACATGGACTTATTACTCGCGGAATTACCCTCACGGAGTGCATAAATGCGATTAATGAAATGTAGAGAGGATGGGTAGGGAGCACAAAAGAGACTTGAGAAAAAAAATCAGATGAAAAAATAAATGAAAGTGAAGATCATTATGTTCCCTGTTGACGAAAATCAGGTTCTGAGTACAACCGTCTTCGCCTCCATCCTCGTCTAATTCATCACCATCAACAGGACTAGTGCGGGGGAAGGCTTTAAAAGCCTGATTACCTACAAAGAGCCCTCACAACAATAATAATTTTCCCACATTAATAAGGTAAAAGTAATCATTCATGGAGTGCAAGATCTACATTGCTTAACCCCAGCAGCGGTCGCAGACAATTGAACAAATGCTATTGTGAGCACTTATCCAGCATAGTAAAAACTGTGCTGTGAGCACAATGAAATTTCTGAATCGGGATTACTCCATCCTGCCCAACGCGTTTACCGTTGTCACACGGCATAATCTGGATCCAGATTGTCTAGCCAAACTGGAAGCTGCGCCGTAGGACTCAGGAATTATGCGAGAATCCCAGTTCCTTTTTTTTACCAGTACTGACAGCACATGTGTAATAATGAAGGTAACCTAGTTAGGTAAGTTATTGCCATCGGCTGTAGATAGTACTGAAGACAATGCATGAGGTTACTAATCTTTTTTTTTCAAACAGGTACCTGTGTTTCTCATCATTTTCCAAAGATCTACTGGTCCTCATAAAGTGACTTAGAACAAAATTTGTTGAAAATATTTCATCAAACCTAATTGCTCAAAGTGTACATCCCACTGAGAACCAGCAGGATGAGAGTGAAGAACATTGTACACGTGAAATTAGTTTTCAGACCACTGAAGTTCCGTATTACCATCATTTCTGTACGTAAAAGTGATCATGAATCATGATGATGATGATCCTCTCGATGGGAAACTAATTGATACTTCGACAAGAATACTTTTTAAATAATTCGCTTCACACCAAGGCATCGTGTCCAATATGGCTGGAAGACGTCACGATTTTCAATTCTTTGTCTTTGCGTCCTTAATAGAAATCGAATCCTTACTCAAGAAATTTTAGCACTACACTACTAGATACTTCAACAAAATGTTTGTAGGCAAATAAGTTTGAGCCGTTAATCAGATTTAGTTTTTTGAATCATCACAATGGGACAGATACGAAACTTATACCCCTCATTAGTACTAGAACCGTGATAAATAATTGACACTCGCATTTTTAATTCACAATAGCATTGTTTAGCTCGGGTTGGGGTTGGGATCGCACCGTTTATTATGGCTCACACTCACCGTCTACAACGGACCCGAACATGTAGTTCCTCATTAAAATAGAGCAAATCACATTGTCAACACAACTTTAATATAAATTCCAATGCAAAAGTAGCGTTTAATTTGGACAGATATGATCACAAGCCTTACATTCATTAGCTTCACAATTATTCGGGAGCAACACTTCTTTGGCATTTAATATAAAAATATAATTTCTGATTTAAATGACAAGATACTCTTTGCAGTCCCTCACCAATGCATTATAAAAATAAAACTCTGGATTCCTCCGACACCTTTAACTCGCGTGGAACAGGAACTTTTAGACGAGTTGATAACTTTATTAGATAAAATGCGGATGTGGCTTCACTTTGGGCCTTAACCGCATTCGGAACGGCCAAACCGACGATCGCATTCGATGGAGTAGAAATGGCCAGGATTTGAAAATCTGAGGGATCTTGTAGATGAGGGGATACGGTCCATGTGGGTGGGGCGGAGCGAAGTGACCAGCACCTGTTCCGTAGTAAAATCCCGGAGGTGCATTTCCGAACAGACCGCCAGGGTGGTGGTGAGCTCCATTACCGTACAATGGCGTTCCCACTGGCTCCTGGACAATCAAGTCCGCTGGTTCATTCGGCTTCGTGTGATGCTTCAACGGATTTGGCCCGTAATTCTGGTCAGGATGAACTTTGACTGGGCCTGACTTTGTATCATGATCCAGATGTATCACTTGACTCACTTCTATCGGATACTGGTGAACAATCTCATTACCGTTACCCAGATGCTTGTAAATGTCCGCCACGTCCGGTTCGTACAGAAGACTTGGACCGTGAATGATGGGGATTGGTGCGTAGGCAGGACCGGTGGGACCGCCCCCCTGATGCAAACTGTTCTGACCACCGGCGCCGTAGTGGTCATTGAACCTTCCAGGCAGTGGGAAGCCATAGATTTGAGCATGAATATTTCCGGATAGGGGGCGATGCTTGGGTATGTCCTCCCGAAACAATTGCCGCTTCTTCCTGGTTTCATCTGCCGCCACATTTTTCGGTATCGTCTCGCCTTCGGTCCCGTTTGCCTGCACATATCTAACACTATAGAGGTTCAATGCATCTGGAGCTCGTTGGGGTTCTCCCGTTGGAGTTATTCTATCGTCCAGTTGTGATCGTTGCTGCGGGTTTGGGATGCAGCCGGCGGACAAGTGGGCGAGGCACAATAGGATGAGACTTTGAGCAAATGAGCCCTGTGAAGAAAAAAGTCGTAAGATTTTAGTGTTACTAACGGAAGGGGTAGGTGACTGATACGAGGAAGTGCAGTTGTTATGGCTCGTCATTTCACACACGCAGCGACCGCCACTTCTGGGCTCGCCAGCTTTACTACAATGCTATAGCCGTTGCCTGGCTCATCTAACTTTCATCTATTTTTTTGCATAACTCTCATATTCAATATAATTTTCATAAGCTCTAACTCCAAGTACGAACCCTAGTTACCAACAAGCTGAGAGTTATTACCCTACGCACAAGTGCTGCGTGAATGAGATATTTTATGGATGGGGGCAAAAAAAAAATCCACAGGTCACCTATCGTACGCAGTGTTCCCTTTCCCCTCAAGCATCAACATTTCTCTCATGGACGAACCAGAAATTCTCAGAGTTGCGTAAAATGTTCATAAAAAATGCATCCTTAATGTCCACAATCCCACAGTTTTCCACAATTACGTCAACTGCATTAAGTGACCTCCACTGCTTCTCTGTCATGTAAATACTGTTTGCTGCACTATTGCAACTGTCCCCGCAGTGGGTAAAAACCCCATGGTATATTTTCACAGCTTAAATACCTTAATTGTTCCCTTCCATATTGAGTATCAACAATTGAGGTGTGTCGATAAATCCACTGATTCATAAAGTTCACGAAAGTATTTAAGACGGTTCAGGTGAATGATACGGGCCGCATACTACTAACACTGAGTGAGTCATAAACGTACTGTTATTGCCGCGCTTTTCATTTTTTCTGAGAGGCTTTTTGGATGTTGGAACAGTCTCAGCCAAGGGATCGGCATTAAATTGTATTTAATGCAGCAGTTAGTAGTTCAGAAAGAACATATATGTGTATAAATTTTATGCTACTATCAAGCTGGGGTAGAAATGGACGTTTTACTCCCCTGACACACTGAACTTCAGAAGGAAGGGATTTAGTGACTTTCCGCAATTTCATATTCGTCATCCGTGTAGAACTTAACTTCAGCTGGTATTATTACGCTGGGTGGAAAACCAAAGAGCAAAGGGAACTTTGTACGGCTGCAGCCGTACAAACGAGCTGTAAAGCTATACCTCGCTTTTTAACCTGAATAGTGCAAACGTATGTTATACCGTACGTATTATATGCGTTTTTGTGTGGCAGTTGCAAATGTGAATTTCAATAATTTCAGATATTGAACCACAAAGCATTCTTGCGGCCAAGCGACCCTAATGATAAATCCATTGAGTTAAACGGACACACCTGTGACGGATATTTACTCACTTGAGGAAAAACCGTGATATGCTGAAAGTTTCAACTAAAAGTTTCTCTGCACAACTTGTAGGATCGGACTGGCCCGGATGCTCCTGCGTCGAGAAATTTTGTGTACTTCCACACCACTTAAGCTGCTGATTAACATTTCTACTTCTTTTACTTACATTGTAAAAAAATTGAGCACTATTACAACTCAAGAGAAAATTTGGAAATCAGAGGGGACTCACATCTGATTCAAAAATCTGCAACATTGAAAATTTTATTATGAAACCCTCCAAAATATTTTTGCTTCAAACATCTGTATTTAATCGATCCGGCCTGAATCAGCAGACGGAGTCAGTGAGGGATTCACATAGATGAAAACGACCTTCAAAATTTGCATGTTCCGATTGACATCCGTATTCCTGGAAGAATTAAGATGTGACAGCTTCCGCTCGCTCAATCGCAATCCGATTTTCTATCTGTGCACTTAATTTAAATGCGACACGTAGCGTGAGACCCTGTCACCCTGTCAAAGTCCAAACCACATGCGCAGTGGTTATCATTACTTACCAAAGAAACTGTGACAACGGAACAACTTTGACGTTTTCCCATTTTGAATAAATATTCTTCTACAGGGGGAAGGCCGTCCTTGTGGATGCAGTAGTTCACGAAAAGTATGTGATGATTCCCCAGATGTTAATCTGTCAGATGATGTCCATTCGTCTCTCCGGCCAGGATGCTCCAAAGTGAAGGGAAATTTGACGTAAAAAAAACAGACTCCCACACTACCGCACAGCGGGAAAAAAACCAGTCAAATAATCGTCAGAATGATCACTCTATTGTCACTTTCATCTTCCTCACTGCGTGCAGAAATGAAGCGTAGGAAATCCGCAATGCAGGCTATTTGTCTCCTCCTCGGACCCCTTTTCAGGTGCATCAAGACAGCAGTACTAGTGCCTTGGTCCACCTTCCTCAATGTCTTATTTGCGTCCGTCAAGAAGCACTGCACACACCGAGCAGAGCTTCTAAGATGCGGTTTGTAGTAGTACACACTCCTGGCCGTTCGACGGCTAACTGCCAAGCTCATTTGTGAATGGCGATACTTTTACCGCGTTGCTTTTAGAGGTGGGGCGCACGAGAAAATGTGTGTGTACTATGTGCAGCAAGTACTGTCATCCACCTCCATATACATTATTTCCCACGCTCCTACATAAATACATTACCAACAGCTATAATTCTATCATCTGAGAGTGGGACTTGGTGGTGTGGCCATTCATCAGTGTAATAGGAGCGGAATGTGAGCGCTGTTACTATGCCGCCGTGTAGCCGCACCACAAATCCCACACGAGAGTGAACGTGTGAACCGCCTCTTCATAATTTTGATGCACATTCATTAATTTGTTTCGTATTACCATTACCATCAACTGTCAGCAGTGCAGTGGTTTCTGCATAACATTTCCATCCCTGGGAATCAGAGGTTGCTGATCCGCAGGAAAACATTTGGAAAAATCCTATAATGAGGCTAATGAAGATGCTCGCAGGAGATTTTCTCCCCCCGAAGACTCCTGGTCAATACTACTCACGTCCAACAAAAATCAATGGCCCGCTGGCCGACGACATAACTGGACGAACGAATGGCTAGTGAATGTGAGATGGTGGTAAACGAGCCGGCGAAAGAATGGACCGGGTGAGTAGCGCGTTTTTCGTAGCTCAATTACCGTGTCATTCATAGGAAAATCTTGTCCATTGTATTCAAACATATACCCTTTTCGCTCCTCTCCAACACTGCTGTCGAGCAAGCCACTGCCGCTCACCAACTGAACACACACACATCCCTGCATAATCTCCGCTAGTGGGGACATATAGCCGTGCCTCCTCACGTAATGTGATTCGGTTAAGCCAAAAAATATAATGCTAATCTAACAATAGGCTCCGTTACGATTTCCTCTGACATACTATTTCACTTTCACTCCCTCCTCACTCCAACTTATTGCCAGGATCGGACAAAACAATAGCTTTTTTTTATTCCCTCCCCAATAAATTTTCAATGTGTTTATTACTGTTACCTCAGCTGGGATAACCCCATCGAGGTTTCCCACCTCATACATGCCTCCTGCGTGTGTGTGTGTGTGTGTGTGTGTGTGTGTATGTGTTTGTGATCCACGTTCCACCCGCTCCACGTTCCCATTCCGTTTCAACAGTATGCTAATGTTGACTCTGCTAATTAGGCGAACAAGATTAAATATTGACAGCTGTAACTCATCTCTGCACATCTCTCACATAAGGAAGCCTCCAGACCACAAAAATCCAAAGGGTATTTACGTTATGTAGCGGAGGACGTACGTGTGTGAAAGGGATTTCGTAGGAATTCAAAGTCGTTCAGATAAAGCAGTGCAGCTGAGGGAACCTGTAGAGATGAAAGATTTTCAATTATCGCAGTGCCCTCAAGATGCAAAACCGCAGATTCAATGGAGGCTTCTTCTCTCTTGCACTCCTGTAAAATGAAACAAAATGAACAACCCCGCTGTCAACGACTTGGAAACGATAAAACGAGATGGTTTATTTGGGTGCCTGCTCATGTACTGCGGCTGTGGCTACCTGGGATAATGCAACTATTGTTCAAGTATGTACACACGCAGGGAAGAATGGCCATCAGTATGTTTACTCGGAAGTGTATTAATGACGAGGAGACATTCTTTTCACAGGTAATAACTTCGTGTTTAAAATTGAGCATAATTGACAAGAGTGGACAGGGGGAAAAAATGGAGGTCGACGTGGGGAGAAAATGAACTGAATATTAAGTAGCCGCTCTTCCCCTCTCGCCTTGTCACATCTTCAATTCAAATCCAGCAGTAGTAGTGGCCAAAAGTAGTTGGCAGTTTTCACATGCAGCAGCTGCAGTAGTAGTAGCAGCAGTGAAGGCTTCGTTTAATGGGCCTCTAATCTTGTGGTCAGTCAGATTTGGACACTACTGCTCAAATTGCCAGTATCACACCGAGTTTCTCGGCCGCTGGCCGTATTCTAAATGTACACACGTCACAAGTCACAGGCTCAAGAACAATGCACTTTTACAGAGTTTCTCACAGCTGAACAGAGACAGTGGCAGTGACAACAACAGAGGAGCGGCGACGGATCTCTGCAGGCATTTTTACTTTTGCTTTCGAATGCAAGGCATGGAGGTTAAATTAAATGAAAATATTAGTATTGTCTCCTGCCTCCGCGGAGCATGACGACGACGGCGACGACAACGACGAAGGATTTGCACACACGAAGGATCTCTCCGAGCTATTCCTCTCACAGAGGATTTCCATGTAGGACAGCAGCAAGCGGATCGTGAAAATACCGGCGAGTCAAGCAGGGGAAAATTAATAAGAAAAAATGTTTATTGCTGTTCCATTTTTTTAACTGCGTGTAAATGAGTCAGGGATTCGGTGGCGGTCGTCGTACTTCACCACGACCACGGCCATGTCATCTCTTTTCCAGCTTCATCCTCTGAGAGTGGGACAAATAGTAGTGTACTGCAAGCATTGGAGTATACACTAGAATGCTAAAGAGGAAATACAGTAGGCTCCGCAGGTATGGGGACCCAATAAGCTCAACGAGATATACATATCAGCCCAATTTTTGAGGTGGGGGTGGCGGTGGGGGGTAGAGTAACTTTCATATGACAGATCATTAGCATGTTCGGCACATTCCCTCCTGCTCGGCAGATCTCTTGATTATCTCTGAGCATTTAGCCTGAGAGTCTGCCGGTTGTTGTAACGAAGTTAATAGTGGAACAGTATTTTTCCTCACGGCAGAGTGTAAAAATGCAGCTGAATCTATGACAAGGGTTATTATGTCACCTTACAGCTGATAGCATCCTGTCATGGGACACAGAAATGAATGTAGTTCAGTGCACACAGACACAGACACACACACACACACAGATTACACTACGCATCCTCGGGCAGTTTGGCTTGTTGTGACCGCCATGCTTCCGTGACGACACACGCAAACGCTGCATTAACATACATGCAGCCGACGTGGACAGCAGACGTCGAGTCAAGTCCGCAGGACATGCTGTACGCACTGACACAGGTTGGGACGGGACAGTGAATTCCTTGCCACGGTGGTGCGATACCGACAAATGCACTTGTTTACAACTCTCACGGTGTAACATACGAGCTAACACACATCATGTATTATCATAAACTACCGGAAGAAACATTTTTTATCTTCTCACAAACTGACCTTTTGAGCGAAAAAGTTGTGTGTGATGTAAGATTAGAATATGTTACTTGTAAATGCGTTTGAGTGCCGGATGCGATATGCTGCAATTCTGTCGTGTGAGCCGTAGCCACATTGTCATATCCAGTGGATCAATAGGTCGAACTCCGCGTTCTAATGGAGTGGCACCTGCTGACATCCACGGCCCATTAAATGTTGTCACTTGACGTCTCTTCTGATAAAAGCCCACGACTGTTGAGGCATGCTCTCGTCAGATCAGACGTCAACGCACCTCACAGTCACACAGTACGAGTTCCGTGTCACTTCTTGTTATCATTTTCATTTGTCCTCTCCTCAACCCTTGCCCAAGAGCCATTATTGCTGACCAGTCGGTGAAACTTACGCCCAGAGTTCATTACGGTTGTCTCCATTCCGTGGACAGGACAACAAAGAAGCCTGCTGTGGTCGGGCTTCCGACACACAATGTATAAAGAGGGGCCTTTTTAAGGGCATTGGAAATAATACGCAAGCATTATTAACATTTGGCTGCGGACGTGAGCTAGTCTCATGCTTTTTCTTCAGCCGCATCAATTGTCATCATCTTTAACAATAAACTCAATGGTCTGGAATGAGTAAGTGAAGCAAGGAAAATCTGAATATTGTTATGATTATTATTATTATTATTATTATTATTATTGCAGCAGCGCAATCGAGATTTTTTCATAGTCAGCCGAGGGATGGATATGTGGTGAAGACGGTAGGAGGAAATGTGTCATCCAACCAAACATCGGAAATGCAGTGTGAATAGTCAGTTTAATGACGAGGATAAGTTATTGTGTGAACTCACTGAGGTGGTGAGTGGTGAGTACGCCGTGAGATCGTGCATATACCGCTCAGTCAGGCTATAGCCGTGTACAGTTGCAGTTCAGCAGAAACGAAAGGCATGATGCATGCAGCCACCTGTGTAAAAATTCTTACAACTCTCTGTGCACCAGGGTCCATTTACACTTTGACAAAAGTGATTGACCAAATCCAATTCCTTAATTGACTCATTCGTAAAAAGAGAAAATCTGTGCTATTTCACAGAATGACTGAAAGCGGAGGCATGTTCAAGACGGCGGAGGAAAAATAGCCGGAAAATAACGCATTCCCTCCCTATGACACGTTATATTCCTGCAAAGATATTGCTACATTTGGCAATACTATCACATACATTTCATACAATTTTAAACTACTGCGCCACTGCGTTAAAACTGACTCATTACTCGGTCTCTCTGTCCCTTCATTTCATTGATCGCAATCAACAACAACAACATTCCCTCCCGACATATCCTGCACATAGCACGCCACTCCACACCCAGGTGATAGTTATTATTACGGGGGAACAATTGAAACATTTCTGATTCCGTTCAAATGCCAAATCATGCGCGCATAGAACTGCTTGTTCATCCCAACGGTTGAGCTGGTAGTCTGTGCTCGGAAAGGATTCAAGAAGATATTAGATCACATTTCCCAAGCAAGAGTGGGCGAAAGAATTAACCTCTAAAATTTGCCCTATCGTACTTATAATCTTGTTAAAATCGTAAAAGTTGTAGCAGTTGGCGTCATCCTGCAATCCCACATTTGATTACGGAAGGACGCCTTTGTTCCGCAGGCATAACAGCGTAATGATATACGCTCCAAATGCAATTTCCCAGGAGATCCTAATCAGTAAGAAGATCAGATATGCACACTACACACACATGTATGAATCCCGCCTCTGCTGACTGAGTTATGCAACTGAAAATCACCAATATTTCCATTCATTTTGTCATCATCCCTTTAATTCTATGCCTTGGAGTGGTGTGTGATATCATTCATTAGACATTGTTGTGTCCACATGGCGGGCAAGACGTACGAGCCTGGGCGTTCCCAGCGGCGGTGTATGGGAATGCAATCTAACAGATGTAACAAAGTAGCCGCCAGTAAAACATGGGCATTTGCAACGTGAGCGGATGCATACCAATTCCCATTGCCCTACTGTCACACCGCCGCCACCAGCCGTGTATTTAGTCCTGAAACAGTTTTTTTTGTGAAGAAAGGGAAAAATACATTGCTGCATTTGGATTAGTTCCCACAGGTGTCGGCAACACAGCTAGAGGCCCATGTAAAGGCGCAGCAAGCTGTGACGGGCAATAACAATCCCTTCGGGTCCAAGTTACCAATCCTCCGAGAGGAGTAGCAGCAACAGTACTTTACATAAGTGAAACTTGTGCATATTAAATTACATGAGAAAATTTTAAAAGCACCCCGTTTTTTCGTGGTGCGTGCGCAATGTAGATATTCTTCAAGTGCGAAAAATTCCTTTGAGGCATTTGTTATGAGTAGTACACGCAGGGATCGCACGGGCGGATTTGTTCACACTGTTATGCACACTGGGATTATGGCTGGCCCTTGTACGTGATACACATTCAATCCATCCTGAGTAATTTACGCTCTACAGGAGGTCAAGAATCAAAATCTAAAAGCGGTAATCCAGTGCGGTGGTGCAAAACAGTAACGGCAGGAAAAGGAGCTGTAACAGGGAGTACAAAGTTTGCCTTTGATGGCTATCAGAGCTGAAATATCTTCATTTTAAAGATTGCGATCAAGATTTATTTTTAGACAATGTTTGTGGGAACTTCAAAATTTTTACGGAAGTTGAGGCATCAGCGATTTTTTTAAAACTTCTCACATACTCATTATTAGTACTGGTAAATACCGGAGTTACAGTCAGTGCTGATCCTGAAGCGTGGTTGAACCAAGCATGCATTATCGAAACTGTCGACCCACAACAGGGAAATTGATCTGTTCTCTCAGGACGAAGTGTGTAAAACATAATTACTTATGACTTCTAATTAGACTCTCTCCGCACTTATTAAAGGACGGCCTAAGCTTGGATTAACTACAGGAATCATAGTAGAAAGATTGCTGCTGTCATTTCCTATTGGTATGCCTACAAATAGAAATACAACAGAGAGAAATGTGTAACATGCGTCCAGTGCTGTATAGTTGCATTTATCGAGTTACTTAATACGTGTCCGTTCCGGATGTTCAGCGTGTTGCACCTGTAAGAGCTCTGATTTCGTTTGGAAATCTCTTGGTAGGTAAACTTGTGCACCAAATGTCACCATGAGTGACACCATAAAAATCAGCATTAAAAGAGGAATGATAGCATGAGTCAAAGTGTAATGGAGAAACTGTAGACACATACCACTGACTAGCCAAATAAAAGGAATCCATCACTACAAATCACTGCAAATAGAATTTCTTAACAAAAAGGTGACCTTTGCCAAGGTTTGTGAAAGCGGCGATAGAATGTTAAGTGAAATTTTTATCCTTTTGATGGAAATTCTTGCGTAAAAATTAAATATAATTACGAATGACATTAAGTTTCATCGGTTGTCCACCCAAATCGTAAGACAGTTCGTTTTGGTTTTCTGACTCAATCATGAGAGGAACAAGTGAATGAAATCTTATAGTCACCCTTTATGAAACACAAATCCCATTCTTTCTCAAATGCACGATGATGGATGCCTGATTTGATTGATCAATCTCACAATGCAGTCAGTGTACATCCCTCATTCTCCTGCCAAGATTTACTCCTTGGGAAGCTGACTTTTCGGTCACCTCCACCTCGCTGGCAGTTTGGAGCATTTTGAGAATGCGAGACAGAGCGGCATGACTGCTATTATAGACTTCAAGGTAAGCTATATCGATTTAACAAGCGATTTTGCTAGGTGCTGTTTCAGCGCTTCTTCCTCCTTACAAGCAATAAAAACACCCTGAAAATTTTCACAAATCTCAAAATGTTATAATGTTTGGAGATTTTTGTAAGTCCAAATCTATAATATATATATATACCGCTATCTTTAATCATTTGCTTTCTTGAAACCGACACATAATTTTGGGGGGAAACTTTTGTAAGTCATAGTACGGGTTAATAACAGAGGAGTTTAAGAACATTCCATGTTGTGCAGTTTTGCAGTAATGAGAAAGCAGAATATGACATTTATTAAGTATTTTCATTGAAGAGTTGTGGGTATGTGTTTGTTTTTTGTTTGTTCCATTCCTGTTCTAGTGCTAACTCATTTTTACCTGCCGACTCGACTGCAACACCATAACGCGGAATGCGGGTACCTCGGACTTCGGAATATTTAGAGTTAGAATGTGGTATCTATCAGGCGAAGAGATGGAAAATTTGAAGCTTGTGTATTGTTTGCATTATTTGGTACGATAAGTCATTCTTCTTGAACTTCCAAGGTTAGCGAAGGAAGTGTAAGCTAACACGCAACAAATAAGTGACGTCGAATCTCATAAAATTGCTGCTGACTGGACCAAGTCAATACAACTCGCAGCCCGCTCTTACCCGTCGCATCGTGGGTGACACAATGTGAGTGTGAAAAACGAAAGTTGAAGAGCGGGCAAAAGGTCTTCTATGGAAACAGGAGAGGTCACATAAAGTTATCTCATAAACACACAATGAATTTGGAAATTTCTGTTATTCACCCGTAATGGCCAATGGCCAATAAACATGAGCTAGCCCAATGGGCTTAGCTTTAGATAATGCTACGGTTGCGGGTTACAACGGCTATACACGGTCTGATTTGTCACGCTTCGCTTCTGTGACGGGAGACTGAAAGAGCATTACAGGATAGGAAGGGGTTTTATTTATCAATAAGGTTTCATAACGATGATGTTCAAATGTTCAGTGTGATGTAGAGAAGAGATGCATCCATCTTACACCCGTCGGCCATCTTCGCGGGAGTCTTCCTCCAGCTCGGATTCCAGCAGCGAAGAGGACTGTAAAGTGTACGGAACCGATGATGATGAACAAGAAGATCCCCGCGACTACAAAAAAGGTACCCGAACTCAAATGAGATGTGATTAATTGTATTATACTCCGGTGCATTTTACAAACGTAGGATGAGTGAATAAGTCCAGACTGAAACCTAGATTCAAAAATCCGCAGAGTTTGCCTAAAAACAATCCGGAACAAGGAAAATCATTTGTCAGTTTCATTGTCATGTCATAGCATTAGTCGTGTTATGACAAGGATTCTCATACAGAGAGTCGAAAGTCAAGCGTCGATTTTCGAATCTATAATGATACTGAACAGGAGGGTAAGCTTGTGTACATGAGGGATTGAACTGGGATTAATAGGGCATGTGACCCACCCCTAGCATATACTAACTCTAGATCCTTTCGCCCAACTAAA
>VYYI01001974.1:0-16699 GCA_021029175.1 Bilobella aurantiaca
CGCAATATTTCCTGTTATCCGTCCAAAAAACTCAAAGTTTTCTGCAGCAAGAACTCGCTGGTTGCTGGACGTTCGACCATGTTTTACAACTAAGGTGATTCTTAGCAAGGGAAGTTTGGCAAAAATTGTAACTGCTCTTTTGTGCACAAATGCAATAAACACAATAAATCCCGATGGAAAATTTAGAAACTCAAGTTCGCCGTGTATTGGATTGTTGTGGATTTTAACACTCGTTTCAAAAAGTAATAAAAAGTTAACATAACAAAATAGAGACGTAATCTGTTGCTCAGAACGAAGGCCTTTTCTCCAGGCATCGACAGTTTTTGTAGGAAAGAGGCTCGGCAAATTGGTTACATTTTTCGTTATGCTAGTGATTGTTAGCGGATGCTGAGAAAACTCAACAAAAAACTTACGATGGTCGTAGAGTAACGTAATGCGACAATCCTTGTACGCTTCTAAGTAATGCTTCAAGTTTTCGATAATTAGCTCTGAGTTTCCGAATCCTATTATATGCAAAAACATAGTAAAAATCAAAAATGAGATCCCCTGCATTGCAAATTGAACAATTGTGTTGGAAAATTCAAATATTTCGTTGATAATTAAAGGCTAGATTATGAAGACCTTAAAGAGTACTGTAAATTCTGTAATTGGAGATGGTTTCCAACACGGGATAGTTACAATTTTACACGGTATTCGTTACTTAAAAGTTACTTTTAGACCCTAAGGTGCAACTTTGCATGTGGCATGTTCAAACAGAGATCGTACTAGAAGAATTTCCCTTGTGAGTCACTTCTAATTTCTAATAACTTTAGAATTTTACCAACCATTCTCAAAGCCTTCCTCATTTTAGAATTTCAAATGTCTGTTAAAAAATTTAGTAAGTCCATTTCACAAGCACCACGCGAAGTTGCTAAAAAAATGAATTGGCACATTTTATTATCAAATAATCCCCTAACGAATTATGTATTATTATTACGAACATGAATAAAAGCCAAACGAGCCGGAATTAGGACCTATGAATATTTTCTTATATACGATGTAAATCTTGAAGCGTTGCAATGAATAGAGGTTTGATATGATCTCTAGACATAATCGCCTTCTACGGTCAAGAACCTGAAATCAAAAAAAAATTAAAACTATATAAGCACAAATTTGTCTTTATTAGCACATGTTGAGAACTCACAATTTATGGCGACTTATATAATTTAATATTAATGAAAATAATTATTTGTTTTACTGAATTTTTTGAGTCTGTGAAGTATTATATAAATTTATTAAAATTTTGTTTTATTATATTGGTTTACTTATCCAAATAATATTAATTTTAAGATGTTGAATGAATATTATTTGGATAAGTAAACTTATCCAAACTTATCCATAATGTAAGTTATGATGTTGATGACGAATTTAGGGTTCACGTTAGGTTAAGTTTGGACCATTGTTTTAGTTTGAAATCAAAATTTTTGTTGCCTATTGCTAATTGCTTAAGTCCGACTGGAGTAATTGTGTTTCAATTACAATAATTATGATAAAAATTAGTCGACTAATTTCTAATTTAAAGTAAATTCCAAATTGAAGATTTCCATTCTTTAAAAAAATATAAATTCTAGATGCTTTACAGTAATTTGTATTTATATTTCCAAAATTTCAATTTAGAACTCATATTTGAAGCATATTAACGTCATCAATGCTTGTGTTATTAAGTGAAATTTTGAGTTACAGATACGTCGCGTGGCTTAGGGTTTTCCAATGCTGATTCACAACAGAAGATGGAGTTGTAGGTGCAACAGGTGCAACGCAAGTGCAATCTTATTTGACCTATAATACTACTATTATGTAAATTTGATAGAATAAATTATAGTTTAGTTTAAGTTGAGTATGATAAACACTTCAAATAAAAAAGATTTCACGCCTAAACGTTTAGCAATCTACACATTTTTTTAATGTTTAGCGATGTGAATGCGTGATTAAAAAAAAGATGCGTTAGCTATTAGCCATGGATTTGTTTTCCTTTATTCTTTGACTATAACTAGTTTATGCAACGAACGATCGAATGGATAGCAAAACGGTACAAAATTGGCAAAGTCTTTCCTGAAAAAAATACTCCCTTTTTAGGACGGGCATGTTTGGCATCTGTTTGTGTAGACAAATAAGGCTTCTTTCATCAAAAAATCCTGCAAAAAAACAACAACTTACAAGTGTTAAAATACGTTAAAATAGTCCACGTTAAACTTTGAAGTGATTGCTTGATTTGTGAAATAATATTGTACAATGTTTTTGGCAAATTGTAGAGATCAGGAAAGGCGCCGTCAACGGCGTTGGCAACTGGGCCCGTTATATTGAGGTTATCCAAACAGACAGGAAAACCGTTAATTTTATCACAGTGTTGAAACTGTGCACAATCATTATCGCTTGAACAAATACAGTAGTCTTGGAGGGCACAGTGTGCGACTCGCGGATCACGGTCCTGCGCGTTCGAAATGCCAAGCATGCGCCGTCCAAACGCATTTAAAAAGGTTCCTTGTGGGTCATATTTTTTTATCGCAGGGATGAATTTCCGACGGTTTGTATTTGAATGAGCTAAAACCTTTTTTGTTGTGTAATACAAGCCGCTCTTATCCCAATGAGTCCAATAATTAGTTACCCACAAAAATTTTTTTTTTAGGACACTTGCCTATACATAGAGCACACGCATATACAAAGTAACTTCTGAAAAGTAAAACAAGCCTGTCCGTGGACATTGAAACTTCATTTTAATTTAAGTCTCAACCCCGTGTTATTTTACAGATTTTAATTTTTTGGTTTTTTTTTACTTATGTATTAGTCAAAAACCAATATTTTCAAAATGCAAAAGTATTCATCTCAACTTTGAATTATACGCTTTTTAACGATCTATTTGAAATTTGATCTTACCATTTTCTGCAAACTGGCTAGGCAAATCATAATTGAGTTACGCGAAGTTTCAAATGAATTTTTTTTCATTGCTGTTACCCACTCAACGATAATCGTATTTCTTTGGCTTGAAATGGCCATATTAGCCGGAGAAGGTTTGATAAATCGGATAAATATTCCTGTTAGGGGAAATGCAGCAGGATGCTGTTTTAAAACGCTCTTTATCATTTGCATGACTCCAGTAAACTGCGAAAGGTCAAATGCCATTGCACTCTCTTCCGCATAAATAGAGTTGTCTTCATCCCCATCCCATATACAAGCTGACGATACTGTATGTTCACATGTATCCGATAGCAAACGCCATGCATAGCCCGTTGCAGGATTTACGCTTGTACCGTTTTCTGTGTACAAGAATGGTTTCCCTGGCACTTTCGTATATAACGATAGCTCCGTAAGTGACGAAAAAATATTTAGGACTTCTGTACTTCGCATCCTGTTCAAAAGCTCGTATGCTTTACTTAGGAAACTCATTTGGGATTTGGGCAGACTTGGTTTAAAGTTTGATTCAGCCATGCCAGGAGTTTCCGTGGAAATGTATTTTCCCGTTCCTATGACAACGCTTCTGGTACGTGGAAACCACCATAGTTGGTACATGTCATGGTTCTTAGCAACAATAGGAATTGACCCATCGAAGAGAATTGAGCCATCTTGGACCACGTTCTTTACGGTCATTTTAAATAAGGGTACTGTTTTCAGGGTCACGTCAAGAATAATCCCTAGGAGGCCTAGGTGAACCCTGAATATAACTAGTTCAGGGTCGGTAATTTTAAGCACTGTGCCATTGCCTGTCATTACGGTTAGCCCTACAACTTTCTCTGAGAGGGTTGCTGCGTGACGAAGGGATGAGCCATGAGCACCGGTCCCTACTGCTCCAGGTATGGAAATTCCTCCTACAATAATTAGTTGTACATTAAACAAAAGCTGTAATTGTAAATGATTTGTAAATATTTACAAAATTTTTAACCATACCAAAAATTTTGGTTATATTATTTGAAAATTATTCTATTTGAACTAACTCTTGCCTTGGTTCGGACGATTATATGAAGTTATTCTGTTTACGTTATCATTCGTTATAAATCTGTGTACTACTTTTATACTTCTAACACGTTACAACAAAACACACCAACCGTGGTAAAACGGTCAACCAAGTAGCGGAAGTAGGAACATTAGACGGAATACATTATTACAATTATTGATTATATTATATAGAATTATTATACATTAGAAAACTATTAAAATTATTGGAATGAAAAACAGAATTTTGGGTGTAATGATTATAGAAACCACATATATTATTTGTTTCTTGCAAAAAGTTTGAATTCTGTGGATTTGAGGTTAAATGAATTTTCGTTTTATGAAAAAGTAGGGGTTGACCTTAAAAGGTTATTTAGAGGTCGAGAGGTCATTTCCTGGTCAAGAGAGTCTCTAGGATTATCAAAACCATCATAACTTTTTGTTTCATTCAGAAGTATTGTTTGAATTTGAAAGGCATTTTAGAGGGCATGGGGTCATTATTGGAGTCATTGGGGGGTCATAAAAAAAAGTACACTTTATATAACGATCAACTTATGTAGGGGTCATTTTTATATATTTTTATAGAACTTTTCTCCGAAAACCTCTTTGAAATAGGATGAATAGTTCCTGAGATATATATTATATCGAACGGACGGACAAAAAGATAACATAAAATAGTTTTCGCTCCGCTTCCGTACTTAATAAGATACAGAAGGTTTCTGCGATGATATTTTTATTATCTTAATGTCAACAGTTGACAAAAAAATAATTATAATTTTGTAATTGTTATTACTGTCACTATTTGAAAACTTACCAAAGGTTGGAATGTGAATGAGTGATACGTTGTTAGCTACAAGAAACTCCATTGCAGCACGAAGTTTAGTAGCCGCTCCAAACGTGGCAGGGTTAATTCTCGCATGCTCCGTGCATATGATATCCGATATCGAGTGTCTTGACCCAATTGCTTTAACCGTTTGACCTCTGGCAATTGCACTTTGCACAATAGCTAACAGTGACGAGCAGTGTCGTTTGGAAATTGTATTTCACTTGATGCTTTTCAATATATGGCTTTCTGATAAGATCTATACACATGATCACATTTCACTAGAGAAATGATGATGATCAAAACTAGTGTAAATTTGGGTATAACATGGAATGCTTGCAACGTAATATGAAGCTTAATTGACATAATTTCATTTGTAATTTGATCAGAAAAAATTAGGTAAAAGTTATTCCAACTGTTCGAATCTCAGTCACAATCACACATTAGACACTGCTACAAAGATCAGACAATTTGCGCTCCTTGTCTTGATGCCATTTTTGAAAGTCAGGATGAATTTTTTTTACAGAACCTTGTTAACCTTCAGTTACCATTCTTTATAAGCGTATGCAATATCATAAGGCTCCAGAACGGAAGTTTTTTTTTTATATAAAAATCGACGTACGTAGCAATGGAAACTTGTTGTGTAAATGTAGCACTTCCTATTTCAGTTGTAGAAGGTCAATTAATTTTGATTTATAACATCTCATCTATTGCTGTTGGTGTTCTTGTTAAGTATGGATAAAAAGGATTATACAAATTGATATTTGATTTATACCAAATAAATGACATTGGGACCATGAATGTCCCAATGTTAGTTCGGTTGTAATACAAGCGAGTGGATCTTCCGATCTGATCTTGTGTACACGGCGAGCTACTCTGTACATACAAATATCTGCGCAACGTTGAAAAATTAATTTTTTTTTTTCAAAACTCAAAGTATTTCGTATTCAATTATTGTAGTCATGAATGAAAGTAACCTTTGATTTGACATGCATTACGTAGGTTACATATTTTTGAATTAAATTTTCCAATATGATTTGAAAATTTTGTAAGTATTGTAATATTTACCGTGCTAAAACCAATGCGAGATGTGTTTTTTAGAAGCCGGGTTTTTAAAAAATCCAGGGAGCGGAGATGTGGGTTACAAATCTTATTATATCTCGGGGCTTAAATTAGAACATTTACGGCAGTTTTGATTTGAAATTCAAAATTTGTGTATTTGTACTTTAGCGTATAATATCAAATAAGTAGTAGTACGGATGAACCGAAGCTGAGAAGAATACGAATTTGGGTATTTTGTAAAAACTGATCCCAAAACTTTACGTTTTATTGCATTATTCATGGCTAATCAACACTGTTTTGGAATTTTTTATTTTTCATTCTCACAAATTTCTCAAATAAACCTCCATTTCATTTACTAATGCTACTTGCTATTATGCTTTCGGGCTACTTTATCGATTTTAATTGATTGCGCCGGAGTCTCGTATAAATCTTCACGTCCAATATGCCTGTTGCATGTAATCAACTCAAATCAAATCTTCATTATAATTATCATTCGCTTAATCCTGTTTCATTCTTAGGCAATGGGGGCGTTGTGCGTATTCATTGCACTTCAGAAATACAATTCATTTCGAATTACTTCCAATGCACTTCCGTTTTACTAATTGAACCAAAGCTATCTTACTTAGGCGATATATCAATTATTTTTAAATTTGTATCTTTCTTTTATATATAAAAAGCGGAGGAGTCCTGCGCGGGCGCAGTAGTAATCTCTTGCTATCAAAATTAAATTTATCTAGGACCTGTCAAAACACCTTAAGATAGTATGTACGTATTTAAGATAGTTTGATCTAAAAAAACCATCTTACTGCCTATCAAGTATAGGCTTGTTTAATCTATATAGATGTAATATTAGTCGTTTACCTTGAAGCCATTTTTAGGTAAATAAAAATGTTGTAGTGGTAAGTAATGAAGAAGTGGGCAATTATTACAAAGTGGGTTATGGCATTTGCCAAAGAAAAAGACAGAATAAAAAGTGTGATCATATATAGTGCTCGTCGCAACATCGGTTGTAGAATTATCGGGAAGCTAGTTAGTCGCGTAATGTATTCCATGTGCTCAAACAACCTTGACAGAAGGTTGGGGAAATACCAAGATATGACAAGTAAAGTTGGAAAAAGTAGATGGATATAAACAC
This sequence comes from Bilobella aurantiaca, assembly GCA_021029175.1. Taxonomy (NCBI): domain Eukaryota; kingdom Metazoa; phylum Arthropoda; class Collembola; order Poduromorpha; family Neanuridae; genus Bilobella; species Bilobella aurantiaca. The sequence goes on from VYYI01001974.1 coordinate 6,987, forward strand.
GAACAACAAATAGTACGTCTAAACACAGTAGTTTGTAAATGATCCTGTGACGTGTTTGAGAAATCGATCGAAAATTGATAGTTTCGTTGACTATGGTAATGGCACTTATACGATTGTTCCATGTAATGAAAAACCATTGTGCAAAATTTACCATAGTCAACATTGCTAGAGCTGCAAGAACCAGTAAAGCCTCAAATGCAGTCTCAAACCCGACGTACAACAATGCTGAGATGTAGTATAAAAAATCTTACAACAGCGGACAAAATTAAATGTAAAAATTGTTTCGACTGTGATTTAGATTTGAGCACAAAGCTTTCTGGAGATATTGTATTCCAATTGTATGCAAAATAGAAATTGTGAAATCCGCCTGATCCAAAAGCTATGGAGTTCAAATGATTCACTAACGTGTCATTTTTAAATATACTATTTGCACGAGAAGATAAAAGTTGGAATTTAACCACAATTAAACCCATTGTGTGGGATTGTCACAAAATTTTACAATAGCAGAGTTTGTCTAAAATGATGCTACCTAACTCGCTACCATTAGTCTAAAATGAATTCAAAATGTATATAGCTAGAGTGTATTTGAATGGTTTATGAGAACAATGGAATAGGTCGACCAAGGCTTACATTAATATTGCTCATTAAGGAACGCTTAGTGTCATGCCGATGTTTAAGTGGATATAGCTCTTATGCAGGGGAAAAGTGACCATTTTTAAGTGCTTTTAATTAATTTAAATTTAGGGAAATTTATGTTTTCGAATTTGGCCGAATTGGATGGTTTCGGTAAATTTGATGAATGAATAGCAGCTTTTTACATCTGCTGACCACTTGGGGCCTGAAAATTGGTTTGATTAAGGCTAATTAAGTGTAGTTGACTAATTGTAATTAGTAATTGAATTGACAAAAACCCTATTGCTGTGGAAGGGAGAAGGCAACTGAGGAGAAGGAAGCGCGCCCATTTCTTATTAACATATTAATTTACTATTTATATATTATTTTTATTTATGAATTTTGCAAATCTTTGCTGGAAAATATAAATTCCTCTAAAATATTAACCTAGTGAAGACTAGTCAAACAGCTGCACTATATTCAGCGCTAGATATGGTCTTATTTCTGGCCTAACTCTTATTTGTTGGAAAATGCAAAAATATTAGCAGGAGGGAACTAGTACTGCGCAGCAGCGCTATATGTCTACTAAAAAGTCATTACTCTATTGAAAACAGAGTAATAGAATCGGAAGTATTTTTCAAAAAATTTCAAAGTACCGAGTTTGGGTGCAGTAACTATGATCATCCACGTTGTTAAACATATTATAAAGAAATCAACTTTCGTGCCGTTTTCCCTTATCCAAACGGTTTGCAGATAGTGATTTTGAAATATTTTCAACAGAGTAGTTTCAGTGCGCCGCAACACGCTTTTATTGAACTTAACACTAACCAAACCAGACTGTACGAGGACAAAAGTAGGACAAGCTAGTTCTAAACATTCAAATATTTAGAAATGGAAGTTTATGAGTGGCTTTGAGATTTCCAGCAGAAGCCCACAGTGAAGTTTCGAAATGCAATTGAGTTTTGAAGTGAATTGAAGTTTTGTAATAAAGTTTTTTAGTATTAGGGTGTAAAGTACATAATCGTATAAATGTGTTCATAGCATGAACTAGAAACAAGACTCTAAAATGCAATGCTTAAATCTATTACAGCTTTAAGCACTACTTGTCCCCAAATGACCAGATGATACCGCATTTCTTCAATTTGCCATAGGTTCCCGATTCTCACGATTAATGGCCTCATTCCAATCCAAACACGATGCCTTTCATTTGATCTGTTCTTGTACTTTAGTCTTGAAATCTGAATAATTTGTCTCGACAGGCCATGACAGGCAATAACAGTTGTTTGAAATGACCAAAGCGCAATCATAGCACAGGCGTCTCCAAATAATACAGCAAGGATTAGTAATGGTGGCATTTCTGATACCTTGCATAGCATGTATGTCATCACAATAACGCCAAATAGCATACAGCAATACACTTGAGTGCAAACTCTGCCTACCCACTCAGAATAAGCTCTACTTAAACATTGTGCACTCAAAAAGTTTCTATAGTATTTATCTGCTTTGATTGATTTTGTTGGTGACTCGTCGCTAAGTTTATGTTGGATTTGCCTGTTCAGTAATCAAGTCAAAACAATTATAATTATATAGAATAATAATTTAAATATTTTACCTTGACGTCATTTTGAGATAAATGTAAATGTTGTAATGGTACGTAATGACTAGATGGGCAGTAATTGCCAAGTTAGTAAGGGTGTTTGCCAAAGAAAACGACAAAATTAATACTGTCGCCAAGTGCAAACCCAGTTGGAGCAATAGTTGAATACTTAATCGAAAACTGGTAAGCCGTAACACGTATGTCAAATACTTAAGCAATCCTGCAAAGATGCTTGGAAAATACCATGATATCAATAGCAAAGTTGGCAAAAGTAGATGAATATAAACGCGAACCACAAACAATATGTCGAAACAGAGGATTTTGTAGAATATACTGTGGTTTGCACAATAAATAGATCGTAATTTAATGCTTTCATTAACTATGTTAATAGCACTTATACGATTATATGATCTGATGCAAAACCATTGTGCAGAATTTAACATGCTCAACATTGCTATGAATGCAAGAACTAGTAAAGCCTCGAAGGAAGTCCCAAATCCAAAGAAAAACAATTCTTTTGTAAAATGTAGAATGAGAAATGATAGCACAAGGGCTACTATAAAATGTAAAATTTGTTTCCATCTGGAATTTGGTTTGAGTGCAAAACTTTCTACTGATTTGTTACTCCATTCATACGCAAAATAGAAATTGTGAAACCCGCCTGAGCCGAAAATTAATGAATTAAAATTTTGCACTAACGTGTCATTCTGATATATCCTCTTTAAACTGGAAAATATAAATTCCATTCTGTGCAATTTTAGTGTTGCACAGCAACACTAAACTTTAGAATGTGGCCTAAACTGATACTACAAAACTCTCACTCATTGGTCTAAAATAAATGCATAATGTATAACACTAGAGCATATTGGAGTGGTTTATAAATACTACAAAATGTATCGACCGTGGTTTACGTCGTGAAGTTCTTCGCAAACGAATATATACAATTTTTATTAATTAGAAATCCTTTCGTACTAAACATCTTTTCTATATTTAAAGATAGAATCCAACCTGGCTTACATCGCTTTGAACTCAAATCGTATAAGAATTTAACGGTTGATTATAAATATTATCATGTCATTATTGTAATGACTCAAAACGAATATTATTGGCCGAAATTTGTTGCAAAATTAATAAGCCGATTTTTTTTTAGAATTTATTTCAAAATTTTGATTTTCAAATACGCAAGACGTCACCCTACAAAACAAGCAAAATTACGCCTTAATTCCCACAAGGTTTTCCAAAAAATAAAACAGACATTTTTTCAAGTAGGCATTCCTTCATCAATACGAACCGCGCATTTTTAATTCTTGAAATTTTGTTGTAAGATTGTAATTTCAATTTAATTCATTTTTAATAGTTGCATCGAAATTTTGATATAGACATCAAAATTTCAATTTTATTTGTTTTTATGTGCATCTAAATTTCCATATATCGCATCAAATTTTCAATTTAATTCGAGTTTTTTAAATTTCGGTTTCAGTTCACTCTTAACATTCAGTTTCAGGAAATTCAGTTATGAATTCTCTTGAAAATTGAAAAAAATTTTTTATCATGTTAGTTTTGGGTAATGATATTTTATGTCATTAGGGTGACATACTCCAGCTAGTGTTATAATTGGAATATTTCTGCTGTTAGTTCAACACGTACATTACTTATTAAATTTGCCCGGTGTATCATACGTTTGACTAATATCTACATCAGTCCTAGTGACGTAGTTTGCAACCAATTTGCAACCAACAATTTTTTTATTGAACTGAGAGTATAAAGTATAAATAATCCTGCTAAAAACATTAATTCGGAGACAGTGATTAACAGTTAATTGACTGTAATCAATTGCAGGCATAATTGTTCACGTGAAAAATAATTTTTGGACAATTTGTATGTATTATTTTTAACTATTTGTCAAAAAAAAACATTTGAAAACTCAAAATTCAAATCAAGGGTTTAGTCTCCTGGTATTCAGGTCATTTAAGCCCTGATCTTCCATACCTCAGACTCGCCTATAGTAGAGGCTCACAGAGAAGGGGTGACTCTATGAGGATTCACTGGTTTATGTATTGTCAGCAGATTGTAGACCCCGGCACACCTCTAACTGACCAATACCGTTGAATGCCAACGCCCCGTACTGTCACCGAGCCAAGCGTGGTCTTAAAGTGTCATGCAGGGAGCGAGCCTTGAACTCCCACCGCTTGGGAGAACAACCAAGCAACAGGCCACTCGGCTACTACCAAAGCCTTGTTTGTTTCAAATACTAACTTGATATGTTTACGTAACAAAATGAAGATGCTATTCTCAGATGAAAAGTCACATTCATGGATAGCGTTTAGTACTACGTTTTTAGCGTCTTGAAAATATTGTTACATTTGCTTAATTGCGGTTGCTAAAAGTTAGCCCTTCAGCCCCTCAAAAAAATTAAGCTAAAATTTGATTTTTAAACCTAATCTTGATTCAAAATAGAAATAATGGTGCATAAATATAACCAATAAAACCTAATTAGTTAAACACAAATTTGAATTTATTATATTATTATGAGTATTATAATTAGTGATTGCCAGAATTCATTGAGGGACTGAGGGGCTAACCTTTCATATGCTACATATTGAAAACGTATGCTGAAAAGATTCAAACCAAAAATTACGAGAATCGTTGAGCTGCGAAATTCTGCAGTTCTTGTAAACCTGCACGTAAAACAGAAAGTTTCCGATTATTAGCTCCAAGTACAAGAACACGATCACATTCAAAAGCATGGTAAAATCATCTGCTGTATTCCGTTATGTGTTTCATTGCACAAGTGGATATTTATTTGAGCTCCGTTTGTTAGACAATATGTTAAGCTAGCTAATGGAGTCAATACTGAAAAAAATGTTTAATTGAAAAAAAAAATGAAGCATAATTTATATTAAATTTATATACTTAATTTAGTAAAAATAATGACAATTTTGACAATGATTAATCAATAATGACAATTAAAATACTCATAATGCCTCATAGTTAACAGTATAAATAACAATATATGTGTTAGTTTCGATAAAATCAATAATTGCAAATATATATAGAATATATGTGTGTTTTTAAATTGGAAAGAATATCCGCTGCTACGTAAAATCCTCCTTTATCAGCTGTACTTCTAAATATTTCAGAATTTTAGCCTATCATGCTTTGTCTCACTTTACTATTTCATGCAAAAATTTTGTTAAAAGATTCAGCAAATTACTTCAGCATGCCCCATTCGACGACAATATCTTTAGTATGGCCTATAATTATGCTCATTTGGCTTGGCAATTATGTTTGAATTATTCTAGAACATATTAATAATTTATATATGTATATATATAAATATATAACCCATAAGTAGAACATCTTGTTTGATGTTTCAAAGCAAGATAAAATTGAGTATGGAAATTATAATACATGAAAAAGCAACGTAACCCTATATTTTTTTATTTACACTTAAACAAGAACGGTATGCGGTTAATTTAATTTTTTTGAACCATTTTTTGATATCCCGTGTTCAACAACGGGACCGATGCAATTTGACGTAATCTTGTCTAATTAATTATAGTAGTCGGTAAAATCTGCTATCTAAAAATTGGGGTAGGACCCTGATAAGCTTTCAGTCCTGAATTTGTTACATTTTTAAATAAACTGCATGTTTATGAAAACTCTTAAAAACGCTTTGAATTTAGAATAGAGGCTTTGAAAATTGAAGAATCCCTGAATCGATTTCTGTTCTACGACAGCCTTCCTTAGCATCTCAAGTAGATAAATAAGTATTTTTTGGGCAGTGAACTTTTTACAATCAACATAATTAAACTAGTGCATGCTCAGTATTATTTATTCTAAAACCTTGGAGAGATCCCTTGATTTGTGAAATAATGTTACGTATAGTCATGGGCAAAGTGTAAATATCAGGAATAACATTGTCAACGACTCTGGCTACGGGGGTTGTTATATTGAAGTTATCCATACAAACAGGAAATCCGTTAATTTGGTCACAGCGTTGAAATGGTGCACAATCCTTATCCCTCGAGCAAATACAATAATCCTGAAGGGCACAGTGGGTGACTCGCGGGTCGCGGTCCTGCACGTCTGAAATGCCAAGCATGCGCCGTCCAAACGCATTTAAGAAAGTTCCTTGCGGGTCATATTTTTTCATAGCAGCGATGAAGCTCGGACGTTTTGGATTTGGCCGTGCTAATATCTCCTTCGTTGTGTAATACAAACCGCTCTTTCCCCAGTGGGTCCAACCTCCATAATTCGTTACCTACAATAAAAAGAATTTTGTTGGCAAATTACCAAAGGGCGCACGCATCAGAAGACCAAATTAACAAATATTAAAATTAGAAGGTCCCGTGACAACCAAACAAACATTACTTCGTGAATTTTTTTTTTTACAAAATCTTGTTCTTTGTCCTTTTGTTATGCAGGGTTTCAAAATTCTTGGATATAGCTATAAGGGCCTGGGAATAGGACTTAAGGCTTTTATATCATAAAATGCGAAACAAAAGATTATACATTTTCAACTTTTTTTAAATATGTTACGTAAAAATATGCAATATTTATGTATGAAAAACTGTACACGTAAAACCAGGTGTTCAGCTTATTTGAATGAAACGAAATGTATTCTACCCAGTTACTATTGATCCGTACTTAGCAGAAATTTTAGTTTTAACCAGGGTTTCCGGTTTTTTGGTTTTTATTAAATAAACCATAAAAAAGAATTTTTGGTTTAAACCACGGTTTATTTGTTTTTTTTTTTGTTTAAACCAAAGCCTCAAACTTACCATAATAAAATGTTCAGTTTGAGATTGTCCTTTAGTGTCAACTGTGTCAATGGCATATATATCTCTCATTATGGACTAATTCAACATTAAAATTTTTGTATAGAAACTATAATTATTGCGATAGTACAGTTGTATTGCGCCAGAATACACTATTAAAAACTCAACGTAGCGTTTATGCGCACCAATTTTAATGATACAGCGTCACCACGGCAAAAACATTCAATTTTACTTACGATTTGGGTAGTTTAAGAGCAGTTTTAATGCTTTGGTTTGAACCAACAGTATTTTTTAAACCAATTGGTTGGAACCATGGTTTAAATCAACGGGGATTCACCTTACCATTTCCTGACATGACTCCAGTAAATTGCAAAAGGTCAAAAGCCATCGCACTCTCCTCCGCATAAATAGAATAGTCTTCATCCCCATCCCACGGACATCCTGACGACAATGTACTCTTACATTCACCGGATAGCAATCGCCATGCAAAGCCCGTTGCAGGATTTACGCTTGTGCCATTTTCTGGCACAACAATTCTGGCCATTACGCTGTCATGGTTTCCCTGACACTTAACCCTGTATATAACGACAGCTCGGTAAGTGACGAAATTATATTTAGGGCCTGTGTACTTCGCACTCTGTTCAAAAGCTTGTATACTTTACTTGCGAAGCTAATTTGGGATTTAGGCAGAATTGGATTATAGTTTGATTCAGCCATGCCAGGAGTTTCCGTGGAAACGTATTTTCCCGTTCCTATGACAACGCTTCTGGTATGTGGAAACCACCATAGTTGGTACATGTCATGATTTCTAGCAGCAATAGGAACTGACCCGTCGAAGAGAAGAGAGTCATCTTGGACCTCGTTCTTTACGGTCATTTTAAATAAGGGTACTGTTTGAAGGGTCACGTCAATAATGATCCCTAGGAGGCCTAGATGGACCCTGAACATATCAAGTTCAGGGCAGGAAATTCGAATCACAGTGCCATGGCCCGTCATTACGGTTATGACCTATGCATGGCAATTCTTTCCTGCATTCTTTTAATTTCACTAGTATTTTCACGTTTAATACTTCGGACCCACAATGCATGAATTCCGCACTCAACCATTCCGCAAAGGTGTTTGTACATTGCTACTATTGGAAAACGGTTATGATTTCTTGGCTCGTAAATGTCCAATCCCATCAATTTCGTAATGGTGGTATCTTTTGCTACAGTAAATTCTGGCAACGGAATATCTGTAGCAGTCTTCAGTTGATCGTTCAAATGCTTTGTTAGCACAGAAGTTACGACTTCGTAATCGTCAATCCACGCCCTGTGAGAACATTTGGCTAAGCTTCTATCCTGCTTAAGGCTTTCATTGACAGATCCTAACATAAATTGAAATTTCGTATTTGAGCTTGAAGTTGTCAGTTTCTTGTACTTTGAGAGAAACCAAGTGAAATTTAAGAAAAGCTATTCAGTATCGAATCCTGTATTACAAGTCTCTTGTGTCAATTTTTGAATTTCCGGAGGCAATGCAGCTGTCGAAGCAAGATGTGGACGAGCTGCATAATAAAGTTTACAAATTTCCACAGAATTATTATAGTTATTTCTTTTAAATTTATATGAGAACTTGTGGTCAATGCATTCGCAACCAAACAACTCGACAGTGACTGCATTGAATTTGACATCAATGAACAATTTGAAGTACAGGCCCTCTTCTTCCTGTAAAACGAAAAAGTTTTCTAACTCAGTTAGACTAGACCAGCGATGTGCAGCTTTTGGTGGAGCCAAAATTAACGAGGTAAATAGAGCTCGATATCCATTCACAAATACCACCAAACATAAAAACCAGGATCCAAATAGTAGTCGATAATAATGCACAATATTGAGTCTCTGTAGAGTTTGGCAACTCAAAACTGATGGTACATCAATCAGGGCAGATGCCAAAGAAACTGCAACACGCAAAGATATATCTTGTGCTATGCGCCAAGGCAAACGTTTGGTAAATGCTATCAGGCTAACTACAGATGGAATTACAAGAGTTGCACTAGATAGTAACAGGATCCAGGCTTCTTGACTCAAGGGAGATAGGTAAATTTCAAAACTTAGTGGAACACTCACACTATCACATGTTGTAAAGGCCATAAACACATTTTCGGTGACAATTCGCATCTGACGACCATTTTGATGTCCAAGTAATTCGACAAATATAGCACCACCACCATCATCCAAGGGTATCAAACCGGTCATTTTGTATAATAGTACGCTGACAAAAGTTTTGTGAAAGATAATTTTGTTGTTTACACTCAACTTGTTTTGCGGTTTACCAACTAAAAAGCAGCTATTTGTTTTACTTAGTATTTCCAAACTCAATATAATAAAAATCAGCCTATCTGGCGGAATTATTACTTTTTCATACTTATCGTCTAGTGTATATCGGATCACGTTCTCCGGTGTACCATACACTTGACTCAAGATTGCATCAGTTAAATTAACGTAGTTTGATGCCTCTGTGCATGCGTCGTTACTGAACTGATTAGAGTGGTAGTTGTGCATGCTATACACATCAATTCGGAGACCAGTAACCAATTGCAGACATAAATGATCACGTATGCGACAAATTAGGGGCAACTCGTACGCAATATTTCCTGTTATCCGTCCAAAAAACTCAAAGTTTTCTGCAGCAAGAACTCGCTGGTTGCTGGACGTTCGACCATGTTTTACAACTAAGGTGATTCTTAG
>VYYI01001975.1:0-16697 GCA_021029175.1 Bilobella aurantiaca
CAACATTTTATAATAACACTGCCGAGAGACCCATTCAACGCTACACCGTGTGCTCCTGCATAAAGTGATCGCTCGCATGAGAGGAAATTCTGTTCCTGCAATTATAGTCTATCCAGAAGTGTGGAGCATTTTGGAACTCTGGATATAATCAGAGGTAAGATATCAATTGTAACTGCATTTCCCAAAAACTGCGGTTTGGAGGAGTAGAGAAGAGAAAAAGAGAGGTAGATGCGTGTAGAGAAATATTTTTCTCTGGTAAATCAGAGGGTTGTTTGAACTGATCAAGAGCGTTTTGTGCCTGGGATAACAATAATAGGCATGCTGTTATGCAAATGGTAAAAACCTCAAATCTAAATCATCTCGAATTTGAACAATCATTTTTCTTTATCATTTAAGAGCCTGATCACTTTTTTGTTCTTGATTCAAATCAAGGAGCGGAAGGCCCTTCGTGGCCCTGGGAAGATGAAGTAGCAGAAAGGTAGAAATGAAGGGCTCTGGAAGTATCCTCAGGGGAATTTTATTCATATCATTTCAGATCTAATCATCCTCAACATTTTATAATAACACTGCCGAGAGACCCATTCAACGCTACACCGTGTGCTCCTGCATAAAGTGATCGCTCGCATGAGAGGAAATTCTGTTCCTGCAATTATAGTCTATCCAGAAGTATAGCAGAAAGGTAGAAATGAAGGGCTCTGGAAGTATCCTCAGGGGAATTTTATTCATATCATTTCAGATCTAATCATCCTTTTCCAATTTGAGATGAGCAGAGCCTCTGCATATTCATTTAAAGGCATATTAGGCCTGATAGATTTAGAACATTTTTTTCATTTGTTAGAATATATATTTAAATCACTGCTTGATTCAGTTGAAATTTTTACTGTTTCAGTAAAATTTCTCAAAATTTCTAACCCCAGCTTTTGATTTTAGAAAAGCTGGGTTTCAAATGTAAAAAACATTCTTAAGTTTGCTAAACAATCCTTCGACATTCTACTACTTGTGGCCTAGGCAGTGCTGCCTAGAAGTAGAATGTAGGGTACCACATTCACATCAGTGTAAAGAGAAAACGCTGAATTTTTTGGTTTGCTGTTGAAAAACAATGGAAAACAGAAAAAAAAATTTTAGGAAGTAGGAAGAATATTCAAGTTTACGGTTGTGGAATTATCCTCAAAAATTCTACTGCCCAATAACTCATAATTTTGAGTTAGGCAGTGCTGACTAGAAGTAGAATGATGGGTATCACTTTCGCACCAATTTAAAAACATCTTCAATCTTTGGCAGGTTTTGTCGTAATGACGAGTTTATCTTTGTTAGTAAATCTAAAACTTTCGAGAATACTTTCATCCAAATTATCTTTACCACTTCAGGTCAGAATTGAGAGAAATGCTGAGAGCTTTGAGGCTTAGGCCTCCGCCAAGAGCTCAATCGCCGCTTTTATCTCTTAAGATGAGAAACTCATCATTTAAGTCTCCCAACTCCTTTTCGCCCTGTTGTTTTGCCCACGATCAGTAGAGTGCTTGGAGGCGTGAGTCCAACAAATTGGAGTCTAATTTTAGCTACATTGAGGAGATAACTGATAGTGTCGGTGATCAAGGAAGCAGAAGTTGAACTTCGTTATGTTTCATATCTTCCGCCTCCAGCCATTCTCCCGTCTCAGAATCTCTCCTCCCCGGCCATGACATGTGTTTTGGCCGTTCTAGCACCAGAATTTCAAGTAGCTTCTCTCCTCTGTCCTACCCAATTTCTTGCGGATCCACACGTAACATTTTCCTAAAAACCGTTCTTTGTGGAGCCGTCGAAGAGTCGTTTCGTGTTTACGTTTACGGCGCGGCGAGAGTGGAGCCCTAGCGTAATCCCAGTGGACCTCATTCAACAAAATCAAATCGGGCTTCTTCCTTCCTGATTTTTCCTATTGATTAATATTTAAGTCCCGGAGTTGGGTAGGGTGAAGGTCCAATATTTAGTGGGAGTTGATGCCTTGAAATTCCTTGGAAGACGGGCCCTTGAAGCAGGGGTTCGGATAATTGCGTAATGCTCTCTCTCTTTTGTTTCGTGACAGGGAAGCTGGCAGGGGCTAGTGGGCCCTTGGGAAGGCCCCGACTCCGCTTCCCTCCCTGCCCCGAAGGCCCCTCTAATCTGAATCAAAACGGCAAGTGAGCTGACGAATGCGTCTTTCTCCTCTCATATCAAAACCCAATTTACTTTCTGTCGAGTCGGGAGGGGGACTTCAATTATTCATTCCTATGCCTTTTCTTTTGCGCTTAAATTAGCCGAGGGAGAGTGGAGGTGAGAACAATTGCGATGTAGTGCGGCCGGGAAAACCTGAAATTTATTTCTTGTTATTAAATTATTTAAGCGTTGGAGAAAGTGAAGGAAAGCGAGAATTAGGAGAAGGGTGTGAGAGGGAGAGCTAGTTTGAAATTGTATAGCGATCAAATCCTAGCGTCGTCGTGTTTTATGCCCATATCTCAAACCGGATACGGTCCAGGGCTTCAAGAGATGAAGAGATCCACCACTTCCAATCTTATCCTAGACCCAAGGCAATTACACGGTTCGGTGGAGGCGGGACGGCTCAAATCAATACTTAAGCTCCACGGTTGCACCGTTCCGCGGTGGAGGCCAATTAGTGCAAACTACGCCACCTTCAAAACCTTCTTCAAAATTTATGGTAAATTGAGGAAAAGTAGAGTGACAAAACGATAGGGATTCCCGACGCAATTGCATGCGGAATGATCATAAATGGATAGCTAAAGCACAGCGGTAGGTCGTATGAGGACAGAGAGAAAGTGCGGCCCAATGTGCAACCGACGGTTTTAGGCCCACTGTAATTTCCCATAAAAGAGAACGTGAGTGGCCATTTCGAAAAAGGCCTACGACTCCACTAGTTGTGGGTGCAACTCTGTGGTGCAATTTTTCTAATGGAATCGTTTCAGCCATTGAGAATCGCTCAGGTGATGATCAGGATTTGGAGACCAATAATTACGAAAGGTGAAAGTTCTGGTAACGGTTCCTAGAATTATGTAGTAGAATGTTGCCAAAGTAGAGGGACGGTTCCTTCTTTGGCGGAACACAAATCACGAGTTTTTTTTTCGCGGAGCACAACTCCGTAGTGCTCCTCAAAGTCTCAGAGAGAAGAAATTGTGCTGTTGTGGGAGTATTGAAAAATCGATAAGGCAAGCCTTCCACTTTCTCTCTGTGCTCTCTCGGTGTGGTGCTGGAGAAAGCATTTGGCCCTGTTACTACGACTAAAAATGAGTCTTGCTAAAGCCCCTCCTAAGGAAAATTCAGGCCTTTTGCGAAGGCTCTTGACTTTGAGTCTAGGCCTGTGTAGCAGAAAGTGAAAGTTCCGAAAAGCAGTCTGCGGCCCATGGCAGAGGAAAAGGGATTTTGACTTTCATTCCCCTCACGTCCAATCTAAACTCGTTGATAGTTTCCCTCCTTTCTTTCACTTTCACTTTCTTTCATTCTCTCAGCTTCCAAAGGAATTTCAAAGAAATTTCACCAAAAACTCCCACGGCCATAACGACCCAAAGAGATTTCTCTTGTCCAGATTATTTCGACACACTCCGTGGTTTTGGCCTAAAAAACATTCGACGGAGTTTTTAGGCTTTTTTGAAGTCAGGTCAGATAAAACTGTTTGCAATAGTATCCATAGCACTTGAAGTATTTTAGGCCATACAAGCCCGTTCTAGGGCAAAGGAACACTATATTGCACTATAATTGTATTTTTCACGACAAATTGCAGAAAGTTTAGAACGATTTCTCATAGAAAACTAAAAAAATTTCTCGTAAAACTTAAATATCTTAATCATGCTCATGAGACCCTTCCCTACCATATCCCTACACTCTCCTTTACTTGTTGACCATCCGCTTTGCTTGAATGTCACATAACGCTCCTTTAATAATTATCTTTTAATAATAATTAATACTTTTTTCATTATCCAAAAACTCGAAACTATCGAAAACTGTCAACAAAAAAATGATTTATGAGCTTCCTGTCCTTGAACTGGCTTGTATGCCTCCTTTTACAAAAAAAAACACCTACATTATTGTAATTGCGAGTATACTACAATGACATATTTCGGGTTTGGGAGGTACTTTTAAGTTGTTTAATTGGTAAGAAAGAAACAAATTGTTTGTTTGTGGTTCTATGTATTTAGAATTGTTTTCCGTTTTGTGACAAACACTCGTACTATTATATGTTTGAAAGTGAATTAATTGCTTTGCTACTACCTCCGAACTTTCTACTCTTGCTAAGAATTTGTCCAGACATTTTGGAGGTCTTAATTAAAAATTGTTGAGTGAAGGGGTTGAGGGCCGGAGACTCACTCTTGAAGTCAAGGGTCGTTGCTGCATTCCAATGAAACAATGCAAGGGGGCCCTTGAAAAAGGACTCGTTTGGAAAAGAGAGGCGGAAGGGCAGTGTATCCGGTCGTAGATATCTTGGCACTTCACCGTGGAACTCCGTTTGGTTGTCACGTGGACGATGGAGAGTAACAACTTGGTTTGCACAATAGGACTTGGGTAATGTAAGTAGAAGAGTAATTATCATTTATTTATGAGCCACCGTAGCAAATGAACTGGTCTCAATTGAGGCGACACTCCAAACATGTCACCATTAATCTACTTCCCTCCGAACAAAATGTCACCGTAGTCGCCTACTCATTTGTCTCCTCCTCTACCCTCCTGCTACGCTCTGGGTGGCTCCAGATTTATTCCCGCTATTTCCAAAGTTAAGGTCTCCCAATGCACTTTATCACTACCCTCAAAAATAAACTGCTAGCCCCACCTTAACTGTACAAATTTCTGTAAATGCACATCACACCTTAAATTTGCCATTATCTGTAAACATACACCCCACTTTAAGTTTGTCAATATATTCAATGTATTAAACCATTGTTTATGTGTTTACACTTAAGCCATAAACAACAAGTTCAGTATGTTTAAATGAAAACCCCACCTCAAGTTTGCATTTTTCAGAAAACATACACACCTGCCTTAATTTCGCAGATAGCTTAAAACGAAACCCTTAGGTTTGCGAGCTTGTTTGTACGAAAAACTTACCTTAATTATGCCGGTATCTGTAGACCAAACTCCAACCTTAAGGTTGCCAATATCTATAAAATAATATATATTTACCTCTAATATTTATATATTTATCAATAATCTATATTTGTAGCAAAAACCTCATCTTAAGTTAACCAGTATCTGTAAGCAAGAAACCCGCCCTAGGTTTGTCAGAATTTTGAAACGAAGGCCCACCTTAACTTCTGCCAATTTCTGTAAACCTACACCCCACCTTAACTTTCCACAATTCTGTAAAACGAGAAAAAGGGAAGATGAAACCGGAGATGAGATTTGAAAAATCAAAAATGGTAAGGTGGGGCCATGGGGCTAACAGTCCTTCTGGGTCGGGGATTTCGGTTATTGCATTTTGTCATTTGATATCTGGATCATCGTCGGAGAAAGCTCCAAGATGAGGCGCAATTTAAAATTCGATCTCCCGTGCCAATCTCATCAACTCGACTCAACAGCTTTCCCTCGCAAAGTCCCTCTTGTGCCCCCAGTCGCCCCGGGGGTCAGAACAGCAAGGGAAGCCATTCTCCCTTCAAATTACTTCTGCGCTCTTGGAGCTTCCTCTCCAGCGGTAGTACAAATTGCTACCGAAAAAGTACAGAGCCTTTCTCAATTTCTGCTGTCTATTACTCTAGCAAAGTAAGGGATTGCAAATGACGTACCAAGTAGATCTAAAGAAAGTAGACGGAAAGTCTAGAAGTTAACTTTTAGACTCAATTTCACTGCATTTCCTGTATGATCTCAGCTTTTTTCCGCTAAGATAACACAAATTAATAGAAAAAAAAATTACACATCATTTCATCACACTGCATCTCAAACTTTTGTTGCCTTACTAGCATACTACTCATTAGCTTTCTATTCCCCTTTTATCAGATGAACATCACAAAATTAACAGCACTACCATCTACTAATTTCACTAGTGTAATGTTCTGTTTTCAAAATTTGAATCGTTTTTCAAATTATTCAAAAAATGTTGAACCGTAAAATTTAAAGAGGTAGAAAATAAGGAAATCTATTTTTCAAGACGCAAAGTTACAAAAAAAAAATCCAGCAAAGCAGAAGATTTTTTATAAATAATGCTATGAAAAAAAGAAAATAAATGGAATTTCTAAAAAAAAAAATTGAGAATTGTACAATATGTATATGCTATGTATCGTATCTTCTTCTGATAGCTTTGTTATGTGTCGAAACTATTGTTACGCTTTCGGTGCTTAAGAAACCCTCTGAATGCCTTTTGTGCAACTGTTACCAAAATGTATCATTCGTCATCCAGCATAGGTCCAAATAGGTGTGACTCTGCGGGAAGTTTCTCTCGATAATTTGTGTGAGGTGTAGAAACCTTGAAATGAGATTAACACAAAAGATGATCTCTCTCTGAGAGGAGAATTAGTGCCATAATTCTTCCCAGAATTATCTCAGTGGAGATTCCTTCCTAAAAAGTGGATTTCCACACATGAGATCCAAAAGGAACCACCATGTGGTCATGTGCTAACTTAAAAAAGTTGAAAAAAAAACGTAATTTAAACTTTCTGCATCTCCCATCACTCGCATCTACTCCTGAGAAACACGAAATATGAAGGTTGGGGAAATAGTATTCGGTTCAAAACTTAGGTTTAGCAAATGACCGCACGGTAGGATGAGTCGGCCGTTTCCCAGGGAGCGAGGTAAAAGGAGGGAAGTAGAAAGTGAGGGGGGTCTTTTCCTCTCCTCTCTTCTCTGAAGGAGAAATCATTAAAAAAGTGAAGAGTGAGTGTGTACCTACCCCCTGCAGCTACCCTTCTACCTGATGCTGGAGATGACAATGGAATAGTCAATGGGGTTTGCAGAGGGATTTTTCAAAAAAGTAATCCCGCGCACTCTTGTGGTTATTCGATTCCAATTTCAAAGGGAAATAGAATTTTACCACCATTATTGTTGTGGTTAAAAACTTTTTTTTTGTTTAATGAGTCACTGAAAAGTTTGTCTCTAAGAAGTTGCCTATTGTTCTCCAAGAACAAATTCTCGAGATTCTTCTTTTGTCTGGAATATGTCAGAATATAAGTTGGAAAGAGTAGAACAAGAGATGTCATTCTCAAGAGTTGTTTTTAAAGAGTTGTTTTTTAAAATGACATTTATACATCTGCCCGCTGGAAATTAAGCCCTTTTGTAATGCCTTTGATTCAGAGGTCTGCACAACGCATACTAATTGAGAGTTATTTTATTTACATTGGGATTTTCATTCTGCTTCTGAAATATTTGGAGCTTTATTTAATTAGAATTACTTATGATTTTCCGAAATTCGCTTTTCGCCTCTTACACAAATTTATAATCTAGTAACGTAAAGAGTATCAAAATTATCGTTTCCTAAAATTTCGCTTTTAAGTGTAATTCTTAAACGTGTATTTTAATTGTTTACGTTTATATGTTTATCATAGACATACAATGTATATATAAACAAGGTATAAACAAGCAATGTACATTATGTAACTATCGCATTATAATATGTTGTTGTGCAACATCGGAAAACTGTGTATCTTTGTGTAGGTTGTGTAATTGTCTGATTCTTATTGTGTGTGTAATTGTGTAGGTTGCAGTTACGGTATTGGTTTTGAGCTATAAGAGAATAGGCAATCTGTACAGACTTTGCACAAAATTCACACAATATAACATGAAATACCGTGCGTTTCAAAAGAAACGCCAGACAACAAATTTCCCTTCTAAGTGATTATAAAAGGCATCAATGCAATATGAAAAATATTACAAAAGATTCAAAGTATCCGCTTTAAAATTCAGTATGTTTAAAAATCACCTTCTAAATCGGCTAAGTCTAACCGTGATTGTATTTGTAGTGAATTTTTGTAGAGGTTTTTGGTTGAAAGGCACGGTATATTTTATAGGAAGATTGTTTGGGTTTAGGGCATTTTGGATTTGCGAGTGTAAAATGGTGCTTTGTGGATTTCATGCCTGGAGTGGATGGGATAGGATAATTAGATGAAATGGCTCCGAAGGTAGTTGAGTGGTTCCGGACTTTGGTTAAGGTGAGTGGAGGGGGCGGGTGTGGGGGTGGGGGTATTCCCCAAAGCCACCGACCCACCCCAGTCCAGTCGTTATGTTGGGGAGTGTCGAATGGTTTAAAGTTGGACTCTGCTATTTACTGATCGCTCCCTCCGATTGGACTTTATGTCCATCATCTATCAAAGGAAAACGAAGGAGGAGGCTAGGGCCTGACAGGCCCCAAAGCACACACGCTTACTCAATAAATTCCGTGCGGACTTTAAATCCTTGGGAGTCGATGGCGGGGGATTCAAATTCCCGCCTGTCAGATCAGAGTCAAGACGAATTAAGTAGTTGGGCACACAGTTTAAGTGACTGGCTACTCTACCGCTCTCCTAAAACAATGAAGCAGCTCTGTAGTATACACTAGTCTACACTAGTCTACACTGTAGTATACACTAGTCTACACTAGTCTACACTGTAGTATACACTAGTCTACACTAGTCTACACTGTAGTCTACACTAGTTTATACTGAAGTCTACACTATTCTACACTGAAATCTACACTAGTCTACATTGTAGTCTTTACAGTTTTTATAATTTTAAATGGAGCTAGCTACAGAGCTTATACAACAAAGAGGCAACACGCATAGAAACATAAGCAGAAACAATAAAAAATTATATGGTAGAATTTACGATATATTTCTGGTACGAAGGTTTATTGATTTAGCACACTACTTTAAGCTAAAACATATGTTAAAATTTTAAACATATGATTTACAGACATTTGGTAGATGTGGAGCTGTATAGGTAGACTTACAAAATGTGATAAATTTTTAGGTATAGTAAAGAGAAGGGTTATACCACGTGATCATCAACTTGCTGTTAAGTCTTGTTGTGAAATTTTTTGATTTTACCGACCAAATTTCGTGGGTCCGAACTGAGAAATCGGAAGGTAGGGAAATAGTTAAATGAGAAATTTTACCTAGCAGATGACCATACGGTATTTGCTATATTGTGGCGCCATTTTGACCACATTTACTTTTGAAGTTGAACATGAGACGTTCAGTTTGTGGAGGAAATTCTTGTTTTTGAAAAAGCATTTCGCTCCTTAAACTTGTCACTTTCCCTCGTGTGGGACAGATTTTATGGCGTTTTTTGTCGGTGAAGGGTTCTTGGAGGCTAAGGCTTGGGTGGCTAAAGGGTCCTTAAGGGCCCTTTTCCAAAAGCCTTAAATCATGCCTCACTAAGGCCCTTTTTCATTTCTAATTACAGCCGATTCCTGTATCCGAGAATTTAGGCCTGGTTAGGAGGTAGAGAGGATTTTTTTTTCCGTTGAGCTACATGATGGAGAATCGATATTTTATTAGCCTTGTCTCATCCTATTGAATTTTGAGAAGGTGTTTTCTCCTCGGCTGATCTCCGTATGCTTTCCTTTCAATATCGCCGCCACGGTGCACCGTGGAAGCTCACAACGGTGCACCGTGCAGAGTGGATCTTCATGAAAAAGAGTGGAGGATTATTAGAATTACTTATGAATAAAACATGATCTCGGAGCGGAGGCTGTTCGCTAAAAGTTCTTGTTCAAACAAGGAGATCAACTAGAAAAAACTCCTCTTCAATCCACTTTTCATCAAGTAAACGTCCAAAATAAATGTTAGGACCAGAGAGGGTCCTTCAACTGGCAGTTGCGCGCACGACTCTACGACTACAAATTGCTAGTCTAATTGCCTCAATAAAATGTACAACATTAGATGTGAGGCTACTAGTAGTATAGAGACCATGGTTCGGGATACAACGAATATGAGTCCTCAATACTCACTCCTCAACCTCAATTTTACACTTTTTTTTCACTCAATTTCACATATTTCTCACTTTTAGTATCATATATGTTTCATGACATCCTAATTATTTTCGAATGTATTCTCATTTATTTTAGTACGTTTCTCAAACAAACAAAACGTTTCAACCATCCGTAAATCGTTTCTTAATTTTAAAACATTTAATTGACAAAATAACTTTTTCTAGAATAACAAAATAAAATAAAAAATAACGAAATACGTTTTTCTTCAGAAATTTAATTACCGATTTTTTTTTGTACACTATACGTAATGTCTTCAGTACAAAAAATATTCTGTACCATATAGAGTATAACCTACATCAATACTACTAAGCAATAAATGCATTTTGTAAAATAAAAACATTTATGTTTTTGTATCAACTAATTTAAGGAAGTTTTTAAATTGCGGAAAAACCTCTTTTTATTAGAAGAGGGCTAAGTTGAGGGCTAATAATGAGTATATCCTCCTTGAAATCACTCCTTTCCTCAGTTTTTGACAATTTATCTTCCTTTCCGCCTCCCTCTTCTAAAACGGGAGTTTTTGAGTATAGAACGGTTAATTTCAAAACGTCAGTCACAGGACTCAAAGAGCTTCCCACTAATTTCCTAGTCGAAATGCATATGAGGCCGTTGGTGGGCGCATTAATATGCGTCAGAAGAAGCTTCCTAAGGCTAAGGACTGCATTCAGAAAATCAATTTCAAACTCCCTCCTCCACATCATTTATACTCAGGCATTCTCCAGCACTCTTCCCTCCACTTCGGAATTTAAAAAATGCACTGTACTTCCCGGATGGTAATTTTATTGTCTCCAGCTCCACGCTCCTTCAAAGTAATTTATATACTTGACTTTTCCTTCCCCTTAACGCCTTTCTCTGTCTCAAAGGAAAATTTTCAAGAACCTGATTTTTATGACTTTGCGAAAAAGAAAAAGGGCAGAGCAATAAAGCGGTGGATTTTTTTCGCGAAAGCATTTTTTGTTCATTCTTTGCTGCTAAACCTTAACCTAAACCTAAGAGAATCGATTTTACGCCTTCCCCCGCACCCGGGAGCTCAAACTCAATTTGAAAAGAAGCGCCAAAAGTGCAATGGCGGAGAAAGTTTACGTTCTAATTACGCTGCCATAAAGCGACCAGAGCTTTCTACATTTGAAACTCTCATGTATAATAAAATGATTCGAGGAAATTGGCTACACTGCTTTGAGGCTATTAACAATAAGAACTACTCAGCTGAAGGGGGAGGGGAGTGATTAGCTCCGAAATAATCCTGGGCAAGTTCCTTTGGGGAGATGGATAATATACAGAGAGTTTCAGAAGGAACGACGATATTACAAATGCCCTTACAACACTTTCAAAGTATCCCCCAAACCGAAGATTTTGAACTCTAAAAAAGAAGGGTTAGAAAAGTTGTAGTTAGCGTTTCAAAAATAAGATACAGTAGGATAACATATATAAAAAATTCAATAGAATAAGTAGGATAGGATATGTAAAATAACAGTAGGATAACTAGGATAGATTATGTTGAAGCACAGTATGATAACTAGGATACAATATATAAAAGTGCAGTAGGATACCTAAGACAGGATATATAAAACTACAGTAGGATACCTAGGAGTGGATATATAAAAGCACAGTAGGATAAAACGTTTCCCAAAATATGTTTTTTTTTAAATGTATCCTAGAATTGAAGAAATTTTTCAGCGGTTTGTTAAAATAGGTTACATCATGGCTGAAAATCTGCGAACCCATGGTTACACTAACATAACCTATGTTGCATCTTAATGTTAGTAAGAGCCAAAATCTAGAAAAAAATATTTTTGTTCCGAAACTTCTTTTTTTTTGTGATATTATGATTTTCCGATCCAAGAGCTACTTTTGATGCTCTCTGTATTTTATGTGTCAGTGAGGGATATCCCATTATACGGAAATCCTTGGAATTAATTCCAATCCCTTTTTCATCAAGACGCATAAAGACGCTGGGAGTCAAAACGAGGCCTTTACAGCATCCAATAAAATGGTCCAAATGCCATGTCAGAGATCTTCAAAAAGACGTCTTGGGCTTCCTTGATCTCGCATGTTTCATCTCTTCAAAGAAAAGGCAGAAAAAAGCACAAGAAGTTCGAATGCTGTCTCACTAGGGGTTTCCAGAGGTCAAACAGCCATCGAAAGGTCATCAGTTGAAAGGTGATGACAGTTGACATCACTTCTATTTCAATGCTAAAGCTAGTCAATTTTAGGCGTTTTTATACACAAAAATGAAAGATTTCATCAACTAATGACTCACTCTTGTATCATCTCTTCATGAAAAAAACTTGAAATTTATCTCTTTTCTTGAATAATATCGTTTATGAGTCTGCTTTTCCTTAAATTGTCACTTAAATATGCTGGGACACACTGTATGACTCATGCGCTTCTGGTCGATGGCTACGGGGGTGTTCTACCATAATAATAATTATCTCGGGTCAATATTCTGCAACAGATATGTACCGAGTGTATTCACGCAATTATGCAAATGAGGATTGTTATGGATTCAAATATGAATCCTATTTCGGAAAGCTTTGGACTTGCAAACAATGAGAACCGATTTCCATAGTGCTTTTCTCCTCAAATTGATTTCGTGCTATTAATTTATTGCGTGTGACCCCTTGTATTGGAAATAGAGGGAGGTAATAGTTGATTTATAATTTATGGCATAAATCGTTTGGGTGTAAAGTGGCCATAATCACACTTAAGTGCTTTGTTTATACTTTCATTTTGATTGATAAGGGGTGAAAGTCGTGAAATTTCGAAATTTCGAGAAGGGACAAATTTCAAGGTTGAAATTTTTGGTTAAACAGTAAAAAGTAAAACTGGAAATTTTTAAATTGATGTTAACAGACAAGTGAATTATCTACTATAGAAAATGAAAGTGAATGTAGTGAAATATAAGAGTGAAACTAATTTTACGATTAAAATTATTTGTTTTATGAAGACTAAAAGTTGAAATATATTGACTTGGAGTAAAATTTTTAGCTAAAAGTTAATCAAAAGTTAAAATTGATGAAATTCTGGACAGAAATAGAGAGTGGTGAAATTTTTAAGAGTAAATTTATCCAAAAGTGAAATTCTTAGGTATGGAGTAAAGAGTGAAAGTTGTGAAAATTTAGGAAATTAGCAAAATTATGCAAAAGTAAAGTTTTCAGTTACGAAATAAGGAATGAGTGGTGAAATTTTGAAAAACAGCAAGTTTGTTGAGAGTGAAATTTTCGTAAGAGTGAAATTTTGTGTTAAAAAAATGTTTTCTCCTACAAAAACTTGAACGCTTTCTGAATTTTGAATTCTTGTTCTAAACTTTTGATTTTGAAAAAGTTTCTGCCGAGGTGAAAGTAGTTTTTGCAGGCGTGCTAATTTTGAGCGCCTTGGTTTGAATTTTGGTGTAATCAGTCTCAAAGTGGTTCGAGAGAGGGGGGATCTACAGAGCGCTTCTTTTGGTGATATATGAAGATTACTTTTCGGGAAGGAGACTCGACCAGAATAATTTATAATGGCTTGATTACACTTTCACTACGGCGTAAGCTGCGGCGGGATTTTCGGAACTTTGCCGCGCACTTTCAAATCTCCCTGACCTACTCCCAGCACTACTCTTCCTCTTCCCGAGAGCGAAAACTGCTTTTGGGAAACTTTAATTAAGTATAATTAGAGTGACACATGTTGTACTACATTAGATTAGATGGGTTCCCTCTGCCTCCATGCATTAATTTCAGAGGAGACCAAATGTACAGAGCCTTTATAAAGTTTGGGGTGAGAAATTTACCGATATTGCTCAAATGCGGTTTCCTAGCTATTGCAAATAATGCAATAAAATTCAACACTAATAGTAATGTGTAGCTATTAGATTTTACAAGCTTCCACAAATATGCCTTGAAAGTTATTACATAGTTGAAAACTTTTTTTTCTACAAATTTTACATTTCATTTTTCAAAATTTACCTTTACAAATGAAGTGATTGTTTTTTTTCGTTGTTTCACCTGCAATAAATTTGTTTGCAGATAGTTTGTTTTGTTCTCATTTTTTGCTATAAACATGTACATAAATTCTCCGTTTATGTGATTAGCTGCTTCACTACATTTTTATGAATCTATTTCATTGTTTCATTAAAAAACTTCTTTAAAAACAACTTTATAAAAACATTTTTTGTTCTAAAACAAATTGTTGTCATAATCATCAAAACATTTTTGATCCAAGTACAAATTGTTTTAGAGCAAAATTGTTTGTATATAGCAAAAAAAGGCAAAAAAAAGTGCCCACTTTCTCTTTAAAAATTTATCAAAACATGTTGTAATGTCACGCTTTTATTGATTTACTAAAAAGAATCGACAACAAAAAAAATTGAGGAAATGAACTTATTTGAAAAGAATGTTGGTCAAAACAAATTTGAACCATCTTGTAACATATTGATGTTTTGTAAACTATGAGAAAGCTACTTGAAGAATAGCTCCGTTTTTGAGAAAAAGTCTTATCAAAAGCCATTTTTAGAGTAACACGCCCTTTGGCAAAGCGTGTTTCAGCACACCGCTGACTACAAACATTTACCGCACCCTGTATATATGCCCTATATTGGCAAACAGTGTTTAGTTTTTTGATACTGAAGCGAAATATTGTCCAGAATAACGGGAGTTTTTCTATAAAAAAAATCAACAACAATAAATAACAATTTCACACCACATAAGGTAATACTAGGCAATCCAACACTCCATGAATTTCTTTTCTGCAATGAAAATTTTACATTTGTCACACATATGTGGGACACCTTGTATACCACTGCTTTTTGTGACTTGCAGAAAGCCGCTTGTTGAGGAGCGTTTTGTAAACACAACAAATCCAAAACATCCCGTGGGATGATAATTGTATCGATTATGGCCTAGAATGTTAGAAAGATAACTACTCAAAAGAGAAATTTGGTTATCAAAATGCTGGTACACCTTGTATGCCACCATAATGAAAACATTTATAAAAGAAACAACACAGGTAGTAGAAATGGTTGTCTAAAAATAAACAATTGCATCAAGTTGCATTATCGAAGTATAAGAGTTTCTTGTAAGAAAAACTTGGTAATAAAAATATGTAGCACCTTGTACGCCACCAAAGAAATGCAAAATCATTTGGTATGGTATTCACACCTTGATGTCATCGAGGTATGGTATCAATACATAAAAAGCTGCTTTTGAAAAGAAAAAAGAAATTGGCTAACATAAGGGTGGTGCAACCTGTAATGGCACGTATAGTTAACCGTTACAAAAGAAACCACAATAGTAGCAGCTTTCTAAAGGAAAGGACAAACATTTTGCGGGACCACGACTATATCGCGATGTATTGTAGAGATGAGCTGATTTTGAAGAGAAAACTGACCAAGAAAATTGTGGTGCACCCTGTACTCCTTCATAATGGTAAATGTGAACTCCAGTGAAAGCGCACCCCTCCACTTCATTAATCAGCTCAATGGAAATCCTCGGGATTTAAGGGTCTAGTGAAATATTTAATAGGAAAAATCCCGTTCCATTGATTGTCCCAATCAAACTAAAATCCCTTGGCTCACCCTGCGCTAGTTGCTTTTTGCTTTCCCGGGACTGGGCAAAAAAGCGGGAAATTTTGAATAGGGAAAAGCCCAAGTCCCTAATGATCACTCACATCGATTTTATGATCTATTCAAAGAGCGGCGCACTTTCTTCCTTGGTCAGCATCTTAACTCATCCTTTTGACATTTGGAGAAGAAAGCAGAGAAAGCACTTTGGAGAAAGTTCCTTTCACTCAGGGGAAGCAATTACCCGTGATTTCCGCTTTTCAAAATCACCGCCTTATAGACAGGCCTCAATAGAAACTCCCTCCAATGGCCACTTCTATCATTCCCACAAAGTGTCATCGACCTCAAAAAACCATCATTAGAATCCATTAAACCTAAGGCTCACACTCAACAAACTTTAAAGGAGGAGAAAAGCCCTTAATTTATGAAAAAGTGGTTCAAAAGAAATTTTCAAAGAATTCTCTCAAAAGTTGTTCTATCTCTCAATTACATAGCTCACGAATTTTCAGAGGGATTAATTTCAAACGTTTCATCAAAAACTTAAATTCAGCACAATTTAGCAGTCATTCGCTACCTCCAACTCCCCGTTTTTGCCTATAAGACCAAACAATCCCGTCCTTCGACTCAAAGTAATTTAAAGAGGGCTTTAGCACATTTTTAGACACTCAATAGTCATAATTTCAATTTTTAAACAATTTTAGGCTTTTTAGTACAATTTTATGAAAATTAACCTAATGAAAAATAAATTACGATTATTATAGATACTAACAATTTTTGGATAATTGATGTTCACTATGAATTGAGCTTACGCTTTGGGTCATTTGCTAGCTTTACACTTCTTGAATAATTTTCACATCCTCGTTTTTCTCCTATTCAAATGCGGGAAATAATACGTTTTAGAAAATAATTAAGTTAACTACTTGGTAAGTTGCGTGGTGCATATACCCAAATGAACGTGCATGGTCATTGAATTATTCTAGAAATTTTTGCCTTTTTTGCCAACTGTGAGTTAATTATCTCATAATTGCTTTCGATATGATACAGTTTCCGTTCTTTTTTAATCGCACGGTATATTACAAAAGTAAATTTCCCTCGTGTATTCCCCCTTAAAATGTGCTTCGTTCCACGTAAGTTGGAACGGAAGAAATGAAGAATAATTAGTTTCATTGAATAGCTCCTACCATCCTCACATGCTGTGAAGAGGGGTACTTTGAAAATGGAACATATATGTTGGGGGGGGGGGACCTTTGA
>VYYI01001976.1:0-16696 GCA_021029175.1 Bilobella aurantiaca
GGACCGGGATTCGATCCCGAGCAGAGCAAAAGGTAAGGTTGCTAGTGTTTTACCACTAGGCCATGGTGCCTCTTATACCAAGAGAGGCTCAACAACTCACTAATGCTCTGCAATCCCACACCTTTGACACACAAAAGGGTCTCTTTGGGTCAAACAAATGCTTGTCAAGGGTAACAACGTTTGTTGGGTTATTACCATATGCTTGCTTGCATTCTAACTTATTCCAACATCAAAATTAATTACAAACGTCAAAGTTTTTGTATGTTGCCTTTGAGAAGAGTTCGGCTTCTGGAGGTCGTTTCGAAATGTTCAGTTTTTTAATTTGTTTGAATTGTTTATTAGTCCAATTATTGATTTATTGTTTAATTGCTAGTTTGGAAACAATGTTTTGTACAATTTAGAGTGATTGCAATGTTATTGGATTTGCAAACTTCAGAATGCAGTTCCATTATGGTCTAATTTGACCTGATCCCGAGGCGCATCTAGAGCAGACGCAGACGTATCGCGATCCTCTTTTATTGCACGAGCCAGTTGGACAGTTTTGAATGCGGCAACTTGCAATGCAAGCCGCTCGCGCCACTTGATTCCCAGCACCCCACAACTGCCCCATTCTTGCACAGGAGTGGAAACTAACCTGAGAATCAACTATTCAAAACATTCCCTCAGTTACTAGGTGTAACGCAAAACGCACAAATTTTGCGTACCAACAAAAACTGAACGCCCAAAATGTCCAAAATTATGGATTTCAAGAGAAAATATGATCGAATAATTGTTATCATTTTGTCTGATTATGTGAAAAATTCCCGATTCATTGTTCTTGAAGTTTAAGGTTCATTGTTGCCTTAAAAAATTTTTAAGAGAGTAATCAATTGTAGCTGGTCATCACTTACCTGTTGCTAGGTAACCCAAAAAGATGATTGTCAACACAATTTTACAATTAGGGAAATACATAGTGTAGACAGTCCTGAACATGAAAAATAAATGCAAAAATTAAACACTCGGGAAGTAAAGAACAGAAAAACCGCATCTCACTTTCCTGTAAACATATGCTGGCGGTTATGTACACAGTTTAGCTTCCTACCATTACCGCGAATCCATTTCCGGGAAATGGACAACTGCGGTTTCAATAGTAATTTGATAATCAATCATCCAAATAAAGTGTCGACAAAACTTATCTGTAAATATCACAATTTTAAATTTTGCCAACAATCAGGTCAAAATTGTGCTCATATGTATATTAGAACACATTTGGTTCATCATTACGCAGAATATGCTAAAGATTATTGAATTTCAGGATAAATATAATTTACATTTATGTGAAGATGTATTGCATACTAGCCAAACATACCCTTAATTGAATTAGGAGTTTACTAATTAGCGAGCAAAAATATGACAAAAATTCAAAATCCAGCTTTACGCAATGTAAACAATCCGTGGAGAGAATAATTAAACTCTTAAGATTTTTTGAAAAACCGCTTTATTAAAAGGCTTTATTTTTTTTATTAATCAACTTTAGCTAATAAGCGCAAAGTGTGCACATGAATCCATAAATCATTATAACTAACTCCACTCATTAAAAAATAAACCACTTTTATAATTCCAGTCAACTTGATAAAGTTTATTTAGTTTCAAATAGTGACTTTTTCAAATTTTAAGAAAGAGAAAATAAATTCTGAAAAATTGAAGGATTTTTAAACCTTATCCGACCCCAATCTTCCTTGAAATCAACCATCAATTTGAGAACCCTGTATTCGATATCCGGGAAACCGGACAATTTTAGGCCATGCTTGTCAACTGTAATGCTTCCAGGAGCAGTGGTGTAGGTAACCGTTTGCCGGACCGCTGGAAAAAGGTGCTTCCAAACGGTGTTCCAGTCGATTTGAACAATTCTTACTTTTTTCATTTCGTATTCACCCTCATTTTGTGCCATAATTACTGGGCTTAGAACTAGGACAATGATCATATCCGGCTCGTATTGCGGAATAGCAAATTGCAGTCCAACAGACATGGTTCCAAATTGGTAGTTTGTGGAGATCACTGTCACAGCTTTTGTTTTGAGGCACTTCAAATAATGCATAATGGGGTTAGAGAAGAGGCGGTCGAAGCGCGGGCGGAAGCCTTGACACTTATAGCCTTCGAAGCAGTACTCGTAGTCTCTATTTTTGGAAAATTAAAGCAAATATAATAATTATACATATTATATATAAAAAGCGCCATTTTGTATAGTCGTTTTTAGATAATGTAAGTGGCCGGAGAGGAGAGATTGTATGAAATTTTTATAAGCCAGAGTTGAAACTAAAAGTTTTTTTTTTTAATTTAAATTAAATTAAAAACTCAAAAACTAGAGAGGGCTCTTTTCTTCTTCAGTGTCGAGGAGCCGAGAAGGAAGAACCTCTCCAAAGAGATTCCTTCCTTATCTTGGTCATACTAAAACTCTCCTGCTTCTTACACATTGCCAGAGATGGGCATGCATTGTCTTTAAATATTTTTTATATAATATATATATATATATATCAAAAATATCAAAAACTTTTTACATATGTGGTTAAAACAGTACTACTCCTATCTTAGAACGGGTGTATTTTGCTAGTGTTTAATATTTGTTTTTTGAAAAGCATTCGTATAACTGCTGCCTCTAACTTACTGTCCAAGTTTTTTCAGTACGAATTGCAAAACTGTTCTGATTTCTGTCCATAAATTGCCTTTGGGGACTCCCAAGATGTCATAGTACTGTGGATTGCTCTCGTTGTACTCCGTAGCGTCTGGATCGCTATGTCCATTACACTTGAAGAAAGCAGTTTTTGCTTTTTCTATCAACGGAGAAAGTCTGATCAGTTCCTCGTTGGCTGCCACGAAAATCCTTCTATCGGCAGAAAGTTTACCGAAAACTGTATTCTCATCCATAACTGATACAAATTTGATCCTATTCGAATTTCTCTCGTTCCACTCTCTCAGCCATGTTTCAAGCTTCTCGTAAGGCTCGCATACGAATCCTTTAATTATACCTCTATGTCCGCGAGAGCCGTCGACGTATGGTACAAGGAGTACGGTCACATTTTCACCGGCCTGGGATCGCTCCTTGGCAACGGCGAGGGCAGCGGCTCCTTTTTCTTCGCCGTAGCCAGATATAACTAGTGACTTATTTTTCCCCTTAATAACACTAACAGGCTTCTCTTGTAATGACACCAATCCCGTGACGGTTCCTTGTAAATACAAACGAAGCGTAACTTCGTCTGTATCCAAAAATGGGTAGTTGCCACCAACAACCTAAACAGTGATAGTGTTTAGTTAACTTTACTTTTTAACTTATAGATATTTACGTTCCATTTATTTTGCTATAAGAGAAAAAATTATGTTGAAAATTTACTTTGCATCTACGGATTTGGATTGTTCATCTTTGGAAATGTTTTAAAACATTAATTTTCAAATTTCGGTTTGAGTAAATGTAATTTGGAAATTTAAATGCTTAAATTTTCACTGATTTCGATAACTGACCAAATTCAGGGTTACTTAAACAAATACGCTGGATCCTGTAAGCTAATCATGACTTTACAAAAAAAAAATCTATAAAGCTTTTTATAATTACCTTCAAAAAATCAATTAGAGATTGGGAGGAAACGCTTTTCTTGATTTCGGCTTGAAGGAGAAGGTTCAATTCGTTGATATTGTCTTTCGTCAAATCAACTGCAGATAATGAATTTTGCACAAAAACAAGTAACACCAGCAAAATACAGAGACTGATCGGCATTGTTCAAGTATTGACTCAGGGATCAAAGTAAGATTAATAAACGTTTTGAAGTTAGAAAATTTTGAAAGGAAGATTTCTGAATTAGTTGAGGTAAAAATTTACAATTTTATACCATAAATTTTTCGTCCTTCTAGAAATTTTGTAAACAAGTTTAACAACATCGTTGAAAAAAAAATACCACAGATTCTCAAATTTTGTTTAAATGAAAAGGAATAAGATTTATCAACTAACAGAACTAACACTGTTTATATGGGCAAGCGCAGGCGGTCTTCCAGGCGAGGTCGCCACATGTTACGTTTTCACTGTCCCCTATTCAAGTAAAAGTACCCCGTAGTTGTATTACTTTCAATTTCTATAATGTTAATGTTAATCGCAAAATTTTCAAGTTTACAATCTTTAAACTTACGAAAGTTATTCATTTATAGCAAATATAATTTAATGAGAATTAGTAGAATGTATCGTATTAGAAATACGCAAATGCGTTCGCCTAGTGTCTTAGCTTGCGGTCGTATAAAGTAGCGTTGGCTACATTATATTTTCGCTCTGTCCGTCTGTCCGAGTAGCGCGATTAACAAGGGAAACACTATTTGAAATTGACACATTTCTTTGTAGCCTCCCTAAAACCTACAGTTGGCGGATCCCCTATTGGGTAAACGAAGGGGCTTGAAAATTCATTACTCCGTTTAGCTCCATGCTAATGGTAATGCTAATGATAATGAATGGAGAAGTATTGAAAAACAAGCAAATTAATGTAGTCAACATGTAAAAAAAACTATTTTTCAAAAAATTCAACAAAATTGTAAAGCGTCATTGGAGGCTTTGGCAGAAACTTCATTCAAATTAGGAGGTGGAGAAGGTTAGCAATTCTTTCCCTTCAAAAGCTTTTCATATGCCCCTAATACAATGGCTAGGTCATTTGCTACTTGCTAGCGATTTGATTTTGTATTTTAGGATTCTGGTGTCTAGAAGATGGACATGGGGTTTTCAATTTAAACTAAGTGATTGTCATCACATTGGGCTTTCTGCCAGCCACGTATTCCTTCCTTCCAAATAAGATTACGTTATTTTCTATTACCCAAGGAAAATTGTAATTGTAGTCAAGCGTCATTTTCTATTAAATTGAAGCGATGTATTTTGTTTTCACATAATTAGTTTACTAGTAGCGGAAGCGAAGCTGAAAGCTAATTACTTTTTCGTCATTTATGTCCGTCCGTCTGTCTGTCCGTCCGTCCGAGCCACACGTGTATCTCAGGAACCACTCAACATATCTTAAATCTGTTTGCGGTGCGGTGTCAAGGGATATCATTCTATGACAACATAAAATATGACCCCTACAAAAGTTGTTCATCTTATAAAAGGGAGCAACACTTGTTGAAAACACTTTTCTTTGTGACCAACTAATGACCCCCAAAATGACCCCTTGAGCTCAAAATGACCTTTCGAGGTCAAACTCTAGTTTTGCATGAAACAAAAAGTTATGATGGTCTCGATGGTCGCAGAGCCATTTTCACTCGGAAATGACCCCTTGAGCTCAAAATGACCTTTCGAGGTCAAACTCTAGTTTTGCATGAAACGAAAAGTTATTATGGTCCCGATGATTGTAGAGCCTCCTTTCACTTGGAAATGACCTTTTAAGGTCAAACTCTAGTTTTGCATGAAACAAAAGGTAATGATGATCCTGATGCCCTAAAACGCCTTGTATATTTGGAAATGGCCTATTGACTTCCGAAAAGCAAGACTTCTATTTTCTAGTCTTTATCTTTATATTTTTCTAGATTTAAGTTTCCTACTTCCGCTACTGGTTGACCGTCTTACCACGGTTTATTAATGCTAATCTTGTTTGAAATGCATCCTGTGTCAATTCTTTGGCCGTAAAGAAGGAAGGTAAAGCTTAAAGCTTTTTAAGAAGCCAATCATTTGCAGTGGAATTACTAATGCAAATTAATAGAAAATGTTGAAATACAAGTGCATGGATGTCGTCGACATCTAGAATTGTTCTCTACAAAATTTTGCGAAGTCTGAGGAAAGCAGATCTATGCTAACGATTCCATTAGAAGAAGAACCCAAAGAAGTTTTACTTTTGAAATTGCATACCATTTAGTTATATGGTTTCCTTGGTAACTAGCTGGAGCGAAGCAAAAGTTAGTTTATGTTTTTGTCATTTCTGTCCGTCCGTCTGTCTAAACCTCACGATTATCTCGAGAACTACTATACATGTAAAAAAAATAGTTTGTTTGTAGATATGATTTAATTAAGATCCGCCTTAGTTTAAGTTTGTTTCTATTTTTCCAAATTCGGACTAACTCGTAGTTGAATACTGTGAATTTCTATAATGTTAATGTTAATCGCAAAATTTTCAAGTTTACAATCTTTAAGCTTACGAAAGTTATTCATTTATAGCAAACAATTTAATGAGAATTAGTAGGATGTATCGTATTAGAAATATGCAAATGCGTTCGCCTAGTGTCTTAGCTCGCGGTCAATTGTTATTAAGTAGCGTTGGTTACATTATATTTTCGCTCTGTCCGTGCGTCCGAGTACCGCGATTAGCAAGGGAAGTACTATTGAAATTAACACATTTCTTTGTAGCCTCCCTAAAACCTACAGTTGGTGGATCCCCTATTGGGTAAACGAAGGGGCTTGAAAATTCGTTACTCCGTTTAGCTCTATGCTAATGGTAATGCTAATGATAATGAATGGAGAAGTATTGAAAAACAAGCAAATTAATGTAGTCAACATGTAAAAACTATTTTCCAAAAAAATTCAACAAAATTGTAAAGCGTCATTGGAGGCTTTGGCAGAAACTTCATTCAAATTAGGAGGTGGAGGAGGTTAGCCATTTTTCCCTTCAAAATTTTCATATTCCCCTAATACAATGGCTAGGTCATTTGCTACTTGCTAGCGATTCAATTTTGCATTCTATGATTCTGGTGTCTAGAAGATGGACATAGGGTTTTCAATTTAAACTAAATGATTGTCATCAATATTCACTTTCTGCCAGCCACATATTCTTTCGTCCTAAATAAGATTATGTTATTTTATATAAGCCAATGAGCATTGTAGTTGTAGTAAAGCGTAATGTTCTATTAAATTGAAACGATGTATTTTGTTTTCACAGGGTTAGTTTGAGTTCAATATGGTTTGGTGAAGTGAACCATAGTATTGTAATAATGGTAGAAATGTTATTAATGCTAATCTTGTTTGAAATGCGTCTTGTGTCAATTCCTTGGCCTTAAACAGGGAATGTAAAGCATAAAGCTCCTTTAGAAGCCAATCATTTGAAATCCAGTGGAATTACTACGGCAAATTAATAGAAAATGTTGAAAGACAAGCGCAATGATGTCGGCGACATCTAGAATTGTTCTCTAGAAAATCTTGCGAAGTTTGAGTAAAAATCTATGCTAACGATTCCATTAAAATAAGAATCCAAAGAAGGCTTTACTTAGAAATTGCATACCACTGACCAGGATGTATTATCAAGCGTTTGTGTTTTTTCGAAACCTAAGCCATTATTATGCAATAAAAAAAGATAATTTTTGAAAATAGTGAGAATTGCAACTACGTTAAACTAAAATGTTAAAAACCTTATGGGATTCTACAAGTGAATTTTGCTGTTTTACGAGGTTCCCCTTACAAAATTTTTATTTTCCGGATTGACTAAAACCAGAGAAATTGAAACTTATTTGTGGCGGGAAGAAGAAGGAGAAGGGATAGGCATAGGTTAAGGCATAGGTTGAGAGTCTGAATTTTGAAAAAATTGAGAATTAAATTTTAAAATTCTTAAACAATTAAAGGACGACTAATAGAAGTTTTTTAAATGGAAAAATAATTTTTAAACTTTTGGAAAAAAGTAGAAACAAAAATTTTGAAAAATTTTATGAAGTATCCTGGAAGGGTGGAAAGACTCTAGAAGAGTTTTTAACGAATGGAAGTTTGAAATTTTGATTTTTAAACAAATAAGTAGATTCAAAAAAAATCGGAGAAGAGTCTTGAAGATTTATGCAAGTAGTGACGAGAAGTAAAGGACGGAAGGAAATGGACATAATGTCGCGAATTAATAAAGAAGTATCGAAAAACAAGCAAATTAACGTAGTCAACATGTAAAAACTACAGGAAATTGGTGATGGAAGTTGGTGATGGAAATCAACAGGAAGAGCACTTTGAAGGTGAAATACAACAAAGTCAAAGAAGAGAAGAGGAAAACGGACAAATTTTACAGGACAGTTTAACTCGACAGATGATAGATGTTGAAAACTTACCAACAACTAGTGGAAAAGCTCGCCAAATCGCAGAATTGACGAAAGGTCAAGAGGCATTGACTATGGCCCTACATGAAAAAGATGCTGTAATAGACAAATTGGTGCGAGAAAAAATAAAAGCTGAGTTTCAAACTACAAGAAGGACACAGTAGACGACCACCAACCCTACATAAAGCACCTGTAGTCAACGATGCAGAAGAAAACGATGACATTGCTTACGAGTACGTTATAAGAAGTAGAAGTGCACACGGGAGTCACGGAAGAAGACAGCAAGTCGTGATGGCAACCAATATGTCATATCCATTACCGAAGTATAATCAGAAGAAACAAGGACCAAAAGAATTTCTCAAGGACATAGAAGACTATTTCTCATTGACACGAATGCCGAAGGAGTACTGGCTACAACAAGTGAAAGCATCATTACCGGAGCAGTTACTTGATTGGTGGCATAATGCCATAACAACATTAAAGACATGGGAGCACTTTAAAGACAAGTAAATTGACCGGAATGAAAGTGAAGAAGATCTTGATGATAAGAAGAGGTAGTTGGCAATCAATCAGCAACAACTTCATGAACCAACGGAACCGCACATTTACACAATGTTGAAGTTGTCGAGAACTTGCTATCCAGACGAAAGCAAAAGGCAACACTTGAGACGAGTGAGAAATTCAATGTTCTACAGATTCCGAACACTGTTTGGAGAAAGAGAGTTCAGGGAATCAGAGGAGTTATTCAAAGCGTGTAAACGCATTTGGAAGAATTTGAAAGTAGAAGACAATAAGGAGAAAAGATTCGATACCTTACCACCGCTTAAAGCAGAAGATACTGAGAAGACGGAAGAAAAGAAAACAGAATAGAAATGGATCATGCAGTGCGATGCCTCTTCTACAGGATTAGGTGCAGCGCTAATTCAGGAGTACGAAAGATAAGAAAGACCGATCATGTTCGTCAGTAAGACATTGAAGGATTCAGAAAGAAGTGCACATGTCTATGAGAAGGAACTGTATGCAATAATTTTTGCATATGACAAGTTTAGAGAGTTCATTGAAGATCAGCCGTTCATCATAGAAACTGACAACAAGGCAGTGCAATACCTCAAAAGCATAAAGAACAAGAAAGCGAAATTGACACAGTGGGCAATGGAGATAATGTCATGGAATGCGAAACTTCGTTTTCGGAAAAAATGCGAGAATGTGTAGCGGACGCGTTATCACGTGCGAGTGTCCCTAGAAGGGAAAACGATTCAGACATGTTCGAAGAAAAAGATAAACTCCACATACCAACATTTCTTCTGGTGTATTGTACTCCGACTCTGGAAGAGATCGCCCAATAAGGATCCAAAGTTAAAACCAATCATAGACAGTATTTCTGCGGGACAAGGGCCCAACGTCCCAAAAAATTAGGTGATGAAGAATAACACCTTGTTCATCAATATCCAGCCCCTTAAAGGAGTGAAACAAACAAAAACAAGTAAGGACTTAATTCTCCTGAACTTAAAGTGCCAGTATGTATCGCAAACAGTTTTAAAGTCTGTTGGAACAGAAACAACAGAGAAAAGCGTTGACTTGTATTGTCAAGCTGAGGTGGGCAAGATAGAAGAAAAGAGAGAGCCTATGGCCAAGGCGGAAAAGAAGAAACATTTTTCGTGGAAAGATGAGTTTGAAAAGAGAAAATTTTGCTTTGTGAATAAACCGTTTAAGAATATAGGCTTAGAAGGCAGTTTGAATAGAAATTCGTGCCATGAAGGCAGAGTGATTAGATACGATTGACATGAAGTCAACTCGAAGAGTTATTGCAACGCTGCCAGAAACAGTACCCTCGTGGAGAAAGACCATTGAAGGTTATCAAGTGCCAGTGATTCCAGAGAGTTTGAATATGAAAATCATGATTTTTCACGATGTACCCGAAGTAGGATACTTTGGAAGGAGTAAGACGCAAGAGCGCATCAAGCAGAGATATTATTGGAATAACATGAATAAGGAAATTCCAGATTATGTGAAATCGTGCGATATTTGTCAGAGAACAAAAGCAAGTAATCGGAAGCCCTACGGATTGTTACAGTACGAAGAGCCAGCAAAGCCAGTGTTTTCTACACTTCACGTAGACTACATGGGTCCGTTCCCAACTAGTGCAGGAGCACACCAAAACAAATACTTACTCGTAGTGATTGATGAGTTATCAAAATGGGTTGAATTGTTCCAAGTGTTTTGTCGTTT
Organism: Bilobella aurantiaca; assembly: GCA_021029175.1. Taxonomy (NCBI): domain Eukaryota; kingdom Metazoa; phylum Arthropoda; class Collembola; order Poduromorpha; family Neanuridae; genus Bilobella; species Bilobella aurantiaca. The sequence goes on from VYYI01001976.1 coordinate 10,225, forward strand.
CGGAGCGCCAAAGAGAATTGTATCAGACAATGGAGCACAGTTTCAGTCACATTTAATTGCAGACTTGTGCAGACAGTGGAATATTGATCATCGTTTTGTGAGTCCATATCACACACAGCCAAATCAGTCGGAACGAGGAAACAGAAATGTCAAGGCAATGCTACATGCGTTCATTGAGACAAGTCGTCACATGTGGGGTAAAAACTTACAACAGTTTGCTTTAGCCATGAGAACAGTGAAAAATGAAACTACTCAAGTGACACCAGCCTTACGGAACTTAGGAAGAGATATTCAGTTACCCTTTGATAGGAATTTACAGTATCTTGAAGAGAATAGTGCTGAGCCAGAAGATTTTGTGAGTTCCAGTAACCTTGGAAGATATGTTACAGTTCGTAAGATTCAGTATGTACAGAGGACATTAAATCAACAAAGTACAGTACGATGAGTCACATCGCCAAGATAGTTTCAAGAAAGGAGACTTAGTGCTAATCAAATCACATGTACTATCGGATAGTGAAGCCGGAATAATGCAAAAATTAGCGCCCAGATGGCAAGGACTTTACGAATTGGGTGATATAATCACAGCAGTGACATTTGAAATTCTACAAATTTCAGACAAAAGAACTATTGGCAAGAGACATGTTTCTCAGTTAAAACCATACACTGTAAGACCAGGACAAGCAGAAATTTTAGATCGTCAAGATGATCCAGTGCCAATTACATCAGCACAGCAACTTCAGGGAAGAGTGATGAGACAGGCCGAGACAAGATTACCGTCAGTTAGCAGGACAACGAGTCATGGGGATTACCATACCGGAAGATTGGGATGAGAGATTGAATTTAAACAAGTTTTATGAAACTTTTGAACCAATAGTGGTAGAGCCACAGAAAAGAAGTAATGAAGAGAGCTCTTTGAAAGAGAAAAGTGAAGTGAGTCGACCAAAATCAATCTTAAAAAATGCAATTTAGAACAAACAATTAGAAAACAACAATTTACAACTCTACAAAACAAAATTGGAGAAATATAGCATAAACAAAGTGAAAGTGATTGTAAATACTGTGCAATTATACAGAAAATAGAAGAAGATAGTCTTTCGGCACAGAAACCTGTAGGCGGAGAGACGGACAAGACAGTGACATACAAACGCCTCTCGTTAGTTTGTATTGCAGTTTGAAGGAGGAGAGTTCGAGACCCCCGGAGAAGTTTTTTGGCCCCTAGAATGCGTGGCGGGAAGGAGAAGGAGGGAAATAGGATAGGCATAGGTTAAGGCATAGGTTGAGAGTCTGAATAAAGTGTGTTGACAAGCAACACCTTCTCTCGTGGGCTCTCGGCCATTCATTGAGTGAAGCGGGTTCCCACCCACCAGGAGCCACCAGCATCCACCAGCCATCCTCTTATCGACCACTAGAGGTCGAGGTCGTCCTAGAGGTCATCCCATCAGGTCAGCCAGGTCAGTCAGTGGTATCCGGTCATAGGCAGAGTCATCCGGGTCACAATGATGGTACCGATGGTCCTGAGTGCCTTTTACAGTGAAATTAATCCTTTGATTTCGAAATGACAAAAAGTTGAAACCATCATAAAGAAACAAATTGAGGATGCTTACAACTATAAGAGATGATTCCATTACCTAACTGACTAATGAACATTTGATTTTGTGATGATTTTTTAAATGAATGGATGAATTTTTGTGAGATATTATATGGGAAATAATTAAATCTATTTTTGATGAATAAAGTGAAATCTCGGAGAAACCAGCAAAATCTCGGAGAAACCAGCTAGTGACACCTATTTTTATTGGGTAATTGATAAATGCTTTTCAAGTGTCTTGTGACAACTACAATTAAAGTAGTAAGTGATTATTTTGTTTAAATAGCCAGAGAAGAAACAAGTCACATGTTAGAAAATACAAATTATCACGGAATTTAGCACATTTCGCTTGATTAGCACAACTGAAGCAACTTATTTTACAATAGAAATATTGTTTAAGAGGTGATGCATATAACATAAAAGCTTTGAGGCTGGCTATTGCATTAGTAAGAACAAAGAAGAGAATTCCTTTTGTAAGGGTCATTTTTCATGTTGTCATAGAATAAAATCCCTTGACATTGACGTTTGACCCCCAAGGGGGTCACTTCTGGGCAAACAAAAGCAAACTTGATCTGCGCCGAAGCCTAAGGAACTCATATCTGAAAACAGATTTGAGAAACGTTGAGTAGTTCCTGAGATAATCGTGAGGCTATATTTGACCTTGACCTTTGACCCACAAAGGGGTCACTTCCGGTCAAACAAAACAAACTTGAACTGCGGCCGGAACCTTACGAACACACCACCGCAAACAGATTTGAGATATGTTCAGTGGTTCGTGAGATACACGTGTGGCTCCGACGGACAAACGGACGGACGGACGGACGGACAGAACTGACGAAAACATAAGTAGCATTTGCTTCGCTTCCGCTACTAATAACGGATTATCGGACACTTTGCTTAACTTTCCGGACATGAACCATATGATACCAATAACCACTTTAAGCAGTGACAATGGTTGGTTTTGAATGAAGGGGGTATACTTTTTTTATTTTAATACTTTAAAACATTTTGCGCCAAACTACCCCCTAACTTTCTACTGTTCTCGGCATAAGCAAACTGCCCAGAGGTAAAATGTAGGAATGCATTTTAGCACAAATTTCAAAGTCTAGTGCCAAACACGACACTTTAATTGACACAAGGGTGGGATAGATGAACGCGAATTAAATCTCCTTAAATTAAAAGTTCTCGAAAGGAAGCGAAAGGGTTCGTTTTTCACAAGAATATGGTAACATAAGGAAACTCTTTGCACAACAAGGAAACAAGGAAATGACCCCTTGACCTCATAATAACTTTTCAAGGTCAAACTCTAATTTTTCAAAAAACAAAAGGTCATGATGGTCCTGATGGCCCCAGAGCCCCCTTCACCCGGAAATTACCCCTTGATCCCAAATTGACCCAACTTTTGAATTAAGCAAATAGTTATGATGGTACCGATGGTCCTGAGTGCCTTTTACAGTGAAATCTTTTGATCTCGAAATGACAAAAAGTTGAAACCATCCTAAAGAAACAAATTGAGATGCTTAAAACTATAAGAGATGATTCCACTACCTAACTGACTAATGAAGATTTCATTTTGTGATGATTTTTTAAATGAATTGATGAATTTTTGTGAGATATTATATGGGAAATAATTAAATCTATTTTTGATGAATAAAGTGAAATCTCGGAGAAACCAGCTAGTGACACCTATTTTTATTGGGTAATTGATAAATGCTTTTCAAGTGTCTTGTGACAACTACAATTAAAGTAGTAAGTGATTATTTTGTTTAAATAGCCAGATGATTAAACCGGTTAAGGTTGTTAGTGACAACTATAGTAAAGAAAACTAAGAATAACTACAATTTAGTTGGTTAGTAATAAACACTTTTAATGCAGTTAGTTATAAATTAAGAGGGTTTCAATGCCTATGGCTAACGTGGCTTATAATAGGTTAACTTTGGAAACCCAAAACTAACTATATACTCTCCATCTGTCACATTAGTCACGATGTCATAAATATACCATAAAGTCAGGCTAGGGGTTAAAGGTCAAGTGTTACAGGTTAATGGCTTAGGTTTGGGCTAACAAAATTTTGCTCTAGGATTTCTTAGGAAATGGAAATGCTTATATCTTGACTCAAGCAACTTAATAAACGTTAGACGATAATTCTTAGACAATAATAAAGAATTTTTTTTCAAAGTTGAAATAACAAATTAGTTTACTAAACAACTGCTGTTTGGTTTTTATGCAACTTAACGAAACGTAAGTAGTAGGCTGATAGAAGTGTTGAGTATAACGTCTGCGTAGGTGCGGAGGCAGAAGTTGCGTGAGCAAATATCAAAGGTATCACCAATACTAAAAGCGACACGACGACATGACCTATAAAACCTACGCTCATACAACGTTGGATTGTAATATCTATAATTGTAGGCAGATAAATTGTCTTCTGACTCCTTACAAATGTTGACACAATACTGAACAAAAAAGGCACTTATAATGGTTAGTCCTATGTCAATAATACCAAACATGCAATTGGTTAAAAGGTTTTGGTTTCCACGCATTAGAGTAAAAGTTAAACAAATGGAGAGTGTTACAACGCCATAATAAGCAACTTGACTTACGTATTTGTACCAGTCATTGACAATAATAAAAAAAATTTGAACTTTTCTTAAGCGACAACGAAGCTCTTCTCGCTGAAGCTCACCACAACATTTTACCTGTTCATTTAGTATACTAAACCAGTTGGCAGTAAATGACAAGACAATTAACATATTCATAATATTAAACCCACTCCAAACTCCATTCCTATTTACAATAAGATATGATAAAACCATGGGAGTCAAATGTGCAGCAATGTCATGTCTGAGTACAAATTTCCAAATTTCCAAAATTATATTAAGTACACTGAATTCAATTAGAAAAGAAACTGTACAAAAAATTGGATTAGTTATGATTAATGCAATGAACACCAAATATGTAAACTTGAATTGCATTTTGTTCACTCCTTTGTTCCCCATAGTTGTACCAGGTATTGGCCTATCTGAAATAAAATTTAGTTAAAATGGTTAGGATGGACCCAATAAGACTTTAACCAAAAAATGGATAAAACTCTGTTTTTATTGAGAACTGGTTTTGCATTTTACAACAATAAAAGATTTGCAACAAAAAGTACTAACACTCAAATCAATCAATATCAGAATCGTTCTCCCTTGTAATATGTAAATTTCTTCAATAATTCAATTGGCAAGGGTCCCATGGGCTCCGTGCCCGTAGGGGGCCATAACCCCAAATAAATAAATAAATAAAATGCAACATCAAATTTTACTAAAACGGAAAAATTATGAAATTTTTTCCCATACTAAGCCATTTCCGAAAAAGTAATCCGGAAAAAATTGTCTTTCGAATTTGTTTGGATTTTTAAGTTAAACCTAAACCTGTATCTAACCTAACCCTTAACCTAACTTTAAATATAAAATTAATTTAAACTCGAGTTAGAAAAAATTATCAAAATTTCCTAGGGATTAGATACGGAGAATTCAAAAATTCAAAAATTTGTAATATTTTTCCGGAACTAAATTCTTTTATATTCGAACTCAGCATGATTCAATTAGTCTGCAAAACAAATTTCATAAATATCAAATTTTTTTCGTTTTACGGAAAATACAAGACCAGAGGCTAGGCATTTCCTTAAGGTGAACCCCAAAGGCAAAGGTTTTTTTTGCGGCTAGTCAGAGATTCGAACCCATGTTTCCAGGCTGTCTAGTTGACAGCGCTCTAAACACTGGACCGATATGTATTCAATAGTTATTTTTGGATCTAATACGAACTAAAATCAACTTACATATATGGCTGTTGATTTCAAAAAGGTTATTATATAAGTGTATGATAAATGGGTTGGAGTGAGTGATCAAACGCTCGCTACATACTCCGTGTAATAGTATTATAAAAATACCCAAACTTAACGCAGAATGTGTAGCATCACTCCTCATTGTAACCGTTTGACAGGCGAAAAGTGCAGTAGTGAAGTATTCAAGAGCAAGAATAAGATGATTTAATTTTATCGGTTGAGAGTGCTCAATTAATTGTATTTGTCTGGTTGCACCAATGCAAACCAGAGTATAAGGACAAACTTTGAAATATGTTCCGATACTTAAGAACTGAGCAAGAATGTCGAAAATGCTTTCGTCGAACATAGTGTACTTTTGCTTAACACAAATTAAATAAGATATAATTAAATAATAATATGTATATATAGATAAATAATTGTAGTTTATAATGTTGCGTGAAATTTGTACTTTGTGAGGTTCACTCTTCCGCGAATTGCTCTGAAACTATGCAAATTACATTCAATACTAAAAAAAATAATGCCTAATTTGAAACTACTTATATCAAATTAAGTACTATTTTTATAGAACAAATTTGAACAAAGTGAAGAGAAACTTACTTTAAACGAGCTTTGGAGAATATTCTGGAAAATAAAAGGGTATAATACGCCTATTCGATATGTGTTCCATTTTTTTAGTAATAATTTAAATATTTTGCTGCTATTGCCAATGTTGCCAGAAACGAGCAAATCATTGCCTAAACCTAATTTAAATTTTTAGTGAAAATTTCTTTTCTGCCCTTTTTCCGCCTTTCCCAACTTCTTGTCGAATGCCTTCATTTCTAAATTATAATCAATCAATTGTTAAACTGGTTTTATGGTGCTCAACATGATTATGATGCCCCTTTTTTGTTCTGTTTTTTAATTTTGGGAAATGGCACATATTATGTTCACTCTATTATTATATTTATTTCTTCTGGAAATGAATCATGTGTTAAGAACAGTAATTAAAGGACTTTCCTGGTTCGCCTGCTCTTAACAATTGCCTTTATTCTCTGTCTTTTGGTGCTTATATCATGTGC
>VYYI01001977.1:0-16692 GCA_021029175.1 Bilobella aurantiaca
AATTACTACTCAAAAAATTTCTGTGTCATTTTTGTCATTTGGAGAAAGCTCGATTGACACGCAAAAGGAAATGGGCTCAGTGGCCTTCCCACTACAAATTATGGGTAAGTGAGTTAAATTTATTTATTAAATAAGACCCTCTTATTATAAATGACAAATAATAGCATGGAGGGAAGGCGAGGCGTGTCGAGCGTCACCTGTAAATACAGCGTACAAGGTTTTCGACGTAAGACATGCTGCGTCATGCCGCAACTCGAAAAAGGGTTAAGCGCAGTCAATTGCTTATTCTCCTCGCGCAAAATATTTGATGAATTTTATAAATTGAACTCAACCCAATTCCATTAATTACTCACAAAATGCTGCTGTCAGTACTAACTTCGGGGAAAGTAGAACTCAAGTAAGATATGCTAATTTTCTAAGAAACATGAAAGGGATAGCTCATTTGTTAGTAGTTTTAATTAGCTTAAAAAATAGACAAACTAGCCAGTCCTAGGGCGGACGTTAGGACCAATAAATTAAAATCAAAATCATCCTGTCTGAGGATGGGCTAGTTAGGCTTTGTAATATATTATTTTCTTATTTACTTGATCACAGTGTCTAATATCTAATCATTTAAAATATTATGGAGATTCAAAACAGATTTTGTTTTTAATTTTTTGTTGTCTATTCAATGAGTTTCGTTATTTTTAATTTAAGTCGACAATTTGAAATTAGTTGACGTTAAGTCTGAATTTCTTGATTTAGATTTTTTTTCCTGTTTATTTGCACCATCACACTTTACCCTGTAATAAGCACAGTACACAAAAGTTTTAATTGTGAACTACCAAAACAAAAGGCTGAAGATGCGTATAATTTGTAAGAAGTGTGTGCGTGTGACGGAAGAAAGGAAAAGTATCTCAAGTGCTTGAATTAAGTACTTGTAAGTTTGTATAATTGTAGCAGGTACAAAATGTACACAAAAAAAAAGTGTAGAATGTGAGAGTACAATCTGTCATCTCAAGGCACAACGTTCATTAGCATTAAGGCGCACTTAAGATATAAGATCGTTTCCAATTTTCCATCTAAACTTTTTATTCTTGTCACTCTCACTTGAGACTTTAATTAATTAATTCTCAAGAATATGGTAAATTGTGTGGGATCCCTTAAGGGATTTTCTCCTTGAGCTAAGTTGGCGGACTTAAAAGTAATCTTCCCAGCTTATCACATTACTCCTAAAATGATGCTTTTAAAGAAAAAATAGAGACGCTCTGTAGATTAAAGAAAGTCCCTAGCCACGTTTTTTTTTTCTTGTAAGGAAACGATTGTGATTTAGCACAATTCTCAGACTTAAAGATTCTAGCAACTTGTCAAGAATTGATTACTATGTTCATTGGCTTTGTACAGGAGCTTCCGATTACACGCAAACTTGAACTTCCGTTGCAAATTCTTGTAAACTTTTCATAATTTGTCAGAGTAATTGCTATTACTACAAATCACTTCTCTTACAATATATCAGAAAATATCAGGGAAACAATTCTTGAAATAGTATCATCCTGTGTTTAGAAATTACAAATTGGTGGAGACAATTTGAGAGGTTGGGATGTGTAAACATAAAAATAGAGAAAATGGAGCCATTTTTTTTTAATATTCAAGATTTAAAAAAAAGGCAATTTACAATCTGAGATTGTAAACAGGAATTGAGTATTTAAAAAAAAAAGTTAGCCAATGTTTTTGTTTACCTGTCACTTAATTTTGACATTGAAAATTTCCCCAGGCAGAAACTAGCTGTGACGTGATCCAAAGCTCACGCAAAGTTAACTGGAAACTCCTCTAAACTTACTGCTACAAACCCTCTTCCGGGAATTATAATGGAACAAAATTGAGTGTGAAATACGTTTTCAAGCAAAATGATCGTCTTCAGAAGTGAAATTAACATTTGGACGAAAAGTGTATCAATACAGAGTTAAAGTGCTCATCAAGCCCAAAAGTGGTAAATGTTGGATCTAGAAATACACAGTGGAAATAGGTGCAGAAAATGGTTTTCCTGCCCGTAGCGCACGAGTTGTCTTGGATTGGAGGAAATTCTATGATCAATTGGTTCATTCCATTCATTTATGGAGCACTTGGGGCGCTGCCATCGCTGCTAATACTCTTTTCCGACTGGGAAAAATCAGCGGACAAATTGGCAAGCGTTGGAAAGAAGCAGAAGGACAACGCTGTCTTCGACTTCATTATAGGTAACTCACTCATTTTACCTCAAAAAAAAGTTAATCAAGAAAAAAAAGTGACAATAAATTGTTTTTTTTTTTCATAATCCAAAAAAAAAATTGCAAAATCGGAGTACAATGCCCCAATAATGTGCTTGGAGGTGTAGTATTTCCATCTTCAAATTCATTTCTTTTCTAATAAAATTGCACCCAAAAAATTAACGTCGAATGAAAAGTAAGGGATATAATTTTTTGCTTTTGATGCAAATAAAAAATACAAATGATAAAGGCTCAAGTAGCCAGTAAACAAAAGTAAAAAATTTTAACAAAAAAAAACTAATAAAAATTAAGAAAATAACAATTCTTACAGTAAAAACGATGCAGAAGCAAAATTTGATTTAGAATTAAAATTCCCGAAATTCGCAATGTTCTGATATGAGCTCATTATAAAGGTTAAGATAAAAAGTGCAGCTCTTTACGCCACTTAAGAAAAAATTTGGGAGAACATCTTTATAAAACCAAAATTAAGAAAATTAAGTCCTAGCATTTACCCATATTTTTTCCTAGTGGCCGTATCCACTACACATTCTACCTTGACCTTTCCTGACCTCTGGAGGTCAAACCAATTGTCAATTCTAGAAATCCGAGGTCAAATTCGGATTCTGCATGATGTTTACTATAAAAATTCGTATTTTCTATTTTTGTAAAAATTGAACCGACCTACTTTTCACTGGCTACTTGCGCCATTGTGCCTTGAAATATCCGTAATGAATTTTTTCACTTGTTTTGAACAAATTCTCTTCAGAAATTGCCCTAATTTGCCAGTCCTTTTGGTGATGATTTTTGTAACAATTATTTGAAAAGAAAGAAGCCCAGACCTTCTCACTTTCATGCTATTTGCACCTGAAAAGTAAAAGGATGCGAAACTCGTTTGATGATCAGAGCGGAAATTAGGCGTTGGAAGATCTTCCTACTCTGCTTTCAGGATCTCTAGAGCGTTGAAATGGGAGTAAAAAAGAAGAGTCTACCTGTAATTAGTCTCAATAGAAAACGAATCTGTTCGAGGGAAATCTTTCAATTAATTTAAAACAACTCACAATTTTGTACTTTGAAAGCAATGTTGCCCATTCGAGTATTAGCCAAATTATTGAAATAACAGCTTCGTGTCAATTGTCGATTATTTACCTCATGATTATGATTTGAGAGAAAATTAATTAGGAATCATCAATCGTTTTCCGACGAACAATATTTCAAGCACGCTATTTTGCGTGCTTTATCATATTATCATTTGATTAAGGCATTTAAGTTCAGCTGACCAATTCTTAAATTAGGTTTTCAAATCTTATATAACCAATTATTTTTCAACTTAAAAAAAACTTTTTTAATTAGTTGGAGGAGGTTCAGCCGGTGCAGTTGTAGCCAATCGTTTGTCGGAGCATTTTAACGTTTTGCTCTTGGAAAGAGGCGGAGATCCGAATCCATTAAGTTCCGTTCCAGAACTGGCAACGATTTTACTGAATTATCCACAGACTGACTACATGTATCGAACTGTTCCTCAGAGATCGTCATGTTTGTCTCTCAACAACCGGGTAGACAATACAATTTTGAACAACTTTTAGAACAATTTGAAATTGGGCAAATGTGTTCAAACAGGAGAGTTCTTGGTCTCGAGGAATGGGCCTCGGAGGTTCGAGCAACCTGAATTTAATGGTCTACCTCCGTGGACACCCCAAGGACTATGACAACTGGGCCAGCGTCACTGGAGACCAACGCTGGAACTACTCAAACCTTCTGCCATACTTCCTCAAGTCGGAAGACTACTGTTTCCACTGTGAAAAGAATCCTTACTTAGACAATATTCTACGTAAGTGATTCATTTAATTCACAAACTTATTTTGATGTCCAGCAATTTGGTGGAGCCGTTAAAACGTTTTGGTTGAAATTTGTAGCACAGTTTCATCGTAGTGGTGGTCCGCTCTCGGTGGGAAAGCCTGGCTACAACCCACTGGTACCCGAGTTCCTGGAAGCTGCTGCTTGGGGTGGGATACCTCGAGTCGATCTCAATGCACCGTATGTGCAAGGTAATTTTTTTATAAAATTCTTTCAAATTTTATAAAAAATTTGTGAAATCGCTTAAATAACCCTTAGGCGCTGCGGGCGTCACTTACACGCAGCGAAAAGGACGCCGTTGGAGCACCTACTTAGCCTACCTCAAACCAATTCTCAAGCGAAAGAGACTTACAATTCATCGCCATTCCCGTGTTTTTAAGGTATTTTGCTACAAATCTTGATTCTTTTAAAGCCTTTTAAAAAGTTTAAATTTTTTAAAACTTTAAAACTTCTAAAAAGATCTTATTTCGTGGACCGCATAACGAGGCCTATGGCGTTGAGTACATGAGGCACGGTAAGCGCCGTGCGGCGTTTGCGACAAAAGAAGTGATTCTATCTGCTGGATCTATTGATTCTGCCAAATTGCTTATGCTCAATGGGATCGGTCCCGCAGAGCATCTTCAGAGCTTAGGGGTGATTTTCTAAAACTAATATTTAAAAAAAATTGTTTAAAACAAATTACCTTTATTTTTCAAATAGATACACGTCCGTGTCAACTCTCCAGTTGGACAGAACCTTCAAGATCACATCGGGACATTTCCGGGGCCATTTCTTATAAATAAGCCCAAATCCTTTTTAGCCGAACGTGACGTTGATTCATATGAAGTAGCCAACTTCGCCGTTCACGGAAACGGTACGCTGAGCACGACTCTAATTAACGGCTTAGCATTCTTTCCGTCAGCTCGCGCCGTTCGGGATGGTGAGGCCGACTGGCCGGATACACAGTGGATGTTCTTGGGTCTCGGAAACCATCAAAAAATAGACCGTGACCTCTCGTACGCCTTCAACGTTCGCTACGACGTTTTGCACAAGTTTTTCGAACCTGTCAAGGGCAAGGACGCCTTTCAAATCACGGTGATGCTTAGCCGTCCTAAAGTACGCGGAGTCCTACTTCTTCGCTCGGCTGACTTCCGCGATGATCCTATTCTAGATCCTAGGTATTTCGAAGACTTGGCTGGAGATGACATCAAGGTCATGGTTGAAGGTCAGCAATAATTTTTTTTTTAATTTTTTGAAATTTAACTCGAACAATTTGAATTTGAAAGCCCGTACTTGGTCAGGAGGATCCAGATATTTAAATTCTCTTGTCCTAGGACGGGCTTGTTTGCTCGAATTTTGAAATATTTTAACGTTTTGCAGGAGTGAAACGCGCAGTTTACGTGTCCGAGAACGCTCCAAGTTTTAAGCGATTAGGAAGCCGTCTGTCTCCGATTCCATTTCCGCCGTGTGCTTATTTGCCCTTCAGAAGTGACCCCTACTGGGAATGTTTCACCCGCCATTACTCAGTTTCCATTTTTCATTATTCTGGAACCACTGCCATGGGACCACGTGACTCGCCATCAGCGGTTGTCGACTCGGAATTGCGAGTCATTGGTACAAAAGTACGGTATCACTGTTGTTGTTTTTTTCAATACTTTCTAATTGAAATTGGAATTGAATTGGAATCTAATTGAAATTGAAATTGAAATTAGTTCAATAATTTGTAATATTAAGTTAATTGATTTGGACAGAGACTTCGTGTAATTGACGCTGGAATAATGCCCTTTGTCGTCACAGTCAACACAAATGGAGCAACGATTTTGATTGGAGAGAGAGGAGCTGACTTTGTATTGGATACTTGGAGTAGCTACGTTAATCATAAGCATTACTACTTTTATAAGCATTAATTAGCTTGTCAAAGTCCATTAGGCGCAACTCGCGCAACTCGAGTATTTTAACAGTGAAATCGGTAGTAATTAATGAAACAGAGCTTGTACATCCACTGGTCAATAACCAATCCAATTTCGCAACTACCTGTTAATTAGCAAAGAAATCAACCGGAAGTATAAGATAGCAAACTGTTCATATAGACATTGTTATACTATATCGATATATCGTTGTTACTACAATCTTAGCCAGAAAATGCCATATTCTACCGATGAACATGAATACTGATTGATTTGATATGTTCTGTGAACACGTTTGCAAATTGCTACTTTAAAACAGATTAAATTGAGATATTTTTAATTGATTTTTTTTTAATTATTCGATTCTACAATTTTTTTTTTCGATCTATTCGATACGAATTCGATAATTGCAGTTCTAGAGGTCATCTTCGGGACGCTCCCATGCCACGAGGTTATTCATGCTCGAAACCTCGCGACCTTCATTTTGCGTGAACGCTGTTTTGGGCCTGCGCTCTTTGGATTCAGCCTTTTCAGCGTTTCTTGCAGTGTACGGCCTCTCCTTTCGCTTCTTGTCCTTCTTCGCACTCGATATTTCAGCGCTCGGCAGTTGTTCAGCGCCGTTGTCCTCTACTGGAAACGTCGAAGGACCGGCATCACCTTCCGGTGTTTCCGGAATCGCTTCCTCTGTTCTTAGTTTCGACTGCGCTGAATGCTTAGCCGATTTTGGGCGCTTGGATTTGCTCGACTTGTCTTTTGTTACAGAAATTGTAGGTGTCTGGCGTCGTTCTGCAGTAGGTTCAGCTGCTTGTGGCGAAGTTATTCCAGGTGGCGCTTCACTGTCTGGATTGATGACCGTAGGAATCTCTTCGGGTACAAATGCTGGATTAACAATTCCAGGATACTCGTCAGCTGCAGCAGATAAGCTTTCTCTGGAGGAGGACAGCGTGTCGTCGAATAATGACCTTCGACCCGAGTAGCGCGGATTGTGCAGCAGGTCATCTTCGCTGTCATCTGACTCCAAATTGAGGCGGATCAAGTTTTTGGGATCGGAAATTATGACAATCTTCGGACGCATTCCGAAGGAAATGTGGCCCTTCGACTTTGTTTCGGTTTGCAAACTGCTTGAAGCGACCGGCTGAAGTGATGCTGCGGGGTTACCAGCATCTATTTCGCCAGTACTTCTTCCTGGGACAGAAATTTCAGCAACATTTCCAACCGACGCTGCCCCTGATTGGCCGTCAATTGCTAAAGTATCCTCGAAGCATCCGAAAGGGTTAGTCGAAGCTCCGATATTTCCCGAACTCTGACGAATCGTCCCATCACCGCGACTTGCTTCATTCAACAGCGGTGGCTCCATCTGCTGGTACATAACTTGCTCGCCAACTTCCGTCGAAAGCTGCCTTGGACTAATTTAAAAATTAGAATTTTGGAATTTTTCAAACAAAATAATTTCTTTTCAACATGTAATGAAACTAGAACTTCGTACGTTGTTCCTTGAGGTGTTGAAATCGAAGCCCGATGACCCCACATTAGCAGACGCATTTCCTCTCCTGTCATCCCACGCTTCTTCAATGCGTGAATCGTTACTTTTCCAACACGCTGAAATTAGAAACTGGTTGTTCAAATAATTCTAAATTTTTGCGAATAGGGCTCTGGCAATCTCACTTTCCAGTTGGACACAGCTCCCTTGCGCTGCTTAGCCCTCGTCTTATTTTTCGTTTTAATGACCATCACGCCACGGAGCTCTTCAGCGGAACTACTGGGAAGCTTGATGCTGTACTCCTGGATGTAGACTCTGGACAATTCCTGGCTCACGGCTTGTTCCAAGGATACCACGAGCTTGGCCCACTAAAATTAACATTAAATAGCCAAACTAATTTTAAAGTTAATTAAATTTTATAGGTTGATTGAGGTTTAAATACAAAACGTTTGGAAGCTATTTGAAAATCGAGAGAATTTCTCCTTAACTAGAATATTGCTATATAGAATAGACGCTATCGTTGAATAAATCGATAAAATCTAAATTTTGTTTTCATCGAAATCCTATTTCAAAATTTAAATTTAAAATTTTCGTTCAGATTTACCTGTTTTACCCATTCCTTTTCACTGCGCTCAATAACCTGTGAGTACGTATTACCCATCATGGCGATCAACATGTTCAGAAGAAGAATGGGTACAAGGATCATAAACGTAATGAACACGCCCTTAGCCAAGTTGGGATATGCAGTCAACGATAAGTCGCTGTACTAAAGTTTTTTAACAATTAAAAGCTTTAGATAATTAGTTTTAATGCTGAATACAATTTCAGAAATTACACTGTACTGCCCAAGAGTCATTTGATACATGGCCATCCAAGTTTGTCCGTACGTTTCGAACAAGAGGTCATTGACCGTGGGGTGACTCTTGTAGAGGTAATAGAAGGCTTGGGAGAAGGCCAATAGGAAAATGAGGTAAATGATGCCAAAGGTCAACATGTCACCAGTCACCATGCTGAAAACAGTTGCGATACACTTAAGCACTGTCTGTAATTTACGTTTCACAAAAAAGGGTATCCGGTTACCTGAATATCATCGTAATGAAGGGTCCGGTGAGCTTCACTGCCCTATTTCAAACAAATAGAATATTTAAGACTATTTTTTAGATTAATTGATTATTGTGATTATGAGAGCTAAATTTAATTGAAATTTAATTTTAATTGTCAAACCCGGCAAAGAACATCATGAAGAACCAGGAACCAACCATCGAGAAGCAAAGCAAAACTTCTTCCATTTCCAAATCATCCAAAATTCGAAACGGAATGCTTCCAAGAATGCTGAAGTTTGCGAGCAGAAAGATCAGCTTTGGAGGAGATTGTGGCTAGAAAAAAATAAATGTTGAATTTAATTTAACTTCGTAAGATTTGAAAACGTCATTAAATAAGTTTTTTTTTATTTTCCCATACTAATTGTTTTACGAAACTGATGATCCCTTGATTTTTTATTTCTTCTCCCTGCTGGACAAGGACGTATGACAGGGAGCTGAGGATCGTGGAAATTTCGAACCCCAGACGAATGAAATCCACTGGTTCGGTGTACTCTTTCAGCGATTTTGACCTGTCGGTAGGGCGCAAGTACGTCGCAAAGCTCATTACAAGGAGATGCAAAAAGGCAATTGTAATGCGCTTCAGAAATTGACGCTGAGCAAACGTCTTCCATTTTTCTTCCAGGAGCTTTTGAATGATACCGCCGTCCAACATGTCCAAATGCTCCTCCTTGCTACCTTCCAGGATCATGAACAAAGCAGAATTCCAGTCTGGAAAAACAAGAAAAAAAATGAAATGCTTAAATATTTGTTTTAAAAAGTTTAAATTTTTAAGAATTTATTTAAAAGTCAGAATGAATATTCATCAAGCTTCATCCTTTCCAATTTTATGTACTTGTTCTTCCATCGGGCGATATTGTATCCAACGCATTCAAAGGATATGCAGAACAGGTATGATTACTGTAACGCCAAAATTCTCTGCTGCTCAATTCCAGCATCTCCCTGCATGCATATGTACATATTTTGAAATTTAATTTTTCCAAATTTAAAAATTGAAAGATTTGTTTTTACCGAAAGACGCTAGCTCGTCCCAAGCGACATGCTAAGGTCAGCGGGGTCAAGCCCTGGTTGTTCAAAATGCCGTTGCTTGCAACAATCTTGGGATGTCGTAGAGCGTAGCCATACATTCCCTAAAGTAGTCATAAATTGAATGTTATTATAATTTAAATTTCCATGAATTTAAAACGCTTCAGCTATTCAGTATAGCTTACCAACTGATCAGTGACTACAACCATGTGTAAAATCATGTTTCCAAACGAATCTTGCCAATCAGGATGAGCACCTTTGTCCACCAGTAGGTTGTAGACGCTTTCGTTTCCGACGCAAGCGGCCCAAGCGAGCGGATATTCGCCAAAGTAGGCCAGCCCTTCGTAGTCAGTTTGCTTCAGCGCTGGAATACGCTGCTGATCTTTTGGCAAGAAGAAGCTACCTGTTCAATTAACCAGCAGCAAACAATCAAACGCCAAATTTAACTCTTTTTTTTTTCAAGAAAATATTTATATGCTGTAGAAGCACACATCCCCTAATTCGGGCGAAAACGTTAGTTGATTGTGAAAAACAGCATCTTTACCAATTGCACGCTGATCAACTCGCGCTCCAGATTCCATTAATAGGTGAACAATTTCGTTGTTCGTGTAAGCAATGGCTAGATGCAAGGCTGAGGCTCCTGAAAATAAGCGCCATTTTAAGCAGTTTATTTTCTTCTAAAACTGGAGTCGAAAATTGAGTCTTACCTAAGTACTCCTCCCCTTCAAAAACATCCAGGGCCAGTTTTGGGAAGCATTTTAAAAGGGCCCTTGCGAGGCGTGTGTGGAGCTTTGTGTCGCAAATAATGAGCAGATGCAGCAGCGTCTCTCCCAGCGATCCACGGTACTGCATTTGCCAGCAAGCTTCGTGATCCTCCCATTTCCCCAAAGGATCCGCATCACTTGTCGCCTCCACTGGAATCACAACTTGACGCACATTTCGAAACTTCCAGCGCAAGTACTCTGTACGGCTGATGACCTGTCCTGACCCGTCCTTGTACATTAAAATACCAAATTGCTCACGTATCAGCTTCTCAACTTCAATCATTCCGCCAATTCCATAAGCGTCAATTAACTCTCCGCCCTTCTTGTAATTGGCCAATTTGTACAAAAGGCAATCGTCATCATTCGAGGCCTGGAAATTTCAGTATTTAAAAAAAAAACCAACCCAAGCGTATATCGGTGTTTTGATTAGCTTACCTGTGAAATTACTCGATCTAAAACGGACCCCGGATTCAACAGTAGCTTTTTGCGAAAGCAATTACCCATCTTTTAAACAAAGAATAAGGCAATCGAACCAAATACGAAAACTACGCTTTAGAAATCTTGTTCAGAAAATACGCATCAAAATAATGATGATCATTACTCGTGTTGGATCAATAAGATTATTGATGTAACAAAAGTGAAACAACCGGTAGCTTTTATTTAACGTTCCTTACTGTAAAGGGACCAATTCTAAAGCTAAATTACTAAATTCCTAAATACTATGTTATAGAAATATTAACAAACTTCGCATTTGACTGAAAGCGCTTTTGAATTTTGTTCGTAAAAAATCGTTTCAGAGATTGAAATCGGCGTCCGTCATAGAGAAGCAGCGCATTGGCTGATCTACAATTGGAGGATATTCGTAGTTGGGCCAAATTATACTGGATCTCCGAATAACGTTGTAGTCGTCAATTTTTTCGATGCGCGTCTCAAAATTCTGCAAAAAGAAGATAAATTGCGTGTTTAAAGCAAAAAAAAAAAACTTGATGTCGAAACAGATTATCTGAACCTTACAATGTGCGACGGTCTCCAGATACTTGTGAACGGCGGAAACCGGTAGGCAAGTTGCGGAGTACTGCAAGGTGGGCAGTTGTACTCGCTATTGGTCGGGCCGTTCCAGCCACATATATTGTCAGGCGCTGGAGTGCAACTCGGCTGTGGATTGCAGACATAGCCACCGTTCATCAGATTCCGACTGTAATCGCTTGCGATTGGTGTACTGCAACCGTAGTTACTCAACGGTGCGTTACAGGAGTAGGCGTTCGGAGGAGGCAAGTTGTCAATCTGAGTAGAGCAATAGTCACTATTCATTTGCGGAATGGAGTTGCAGTCGTTCATCGGATTATTGCAACCGTAGTCGCTCATAAGAGCTGGATCCGAACCGTATTCAGCCTCCACGGTCATTCTTGCCTGCTCCGATGGAGCCATGTTTCGCAGAATCTGTAATTGGAAAGCGACACTGTTCGGCTTGGGGGTTGAAGCTCGCCTTCTAGCTATCGATCGCTTGAGGGCAGCGATGAGATGCGGGGAGCCGGATTCAGCGCTACTGTTGACCTTGGTATTTGACAGAGTTGAGCAATTTTCTAGGGGAACTCTTTTCACAGGCTGCAGCGTCGTTAGAGTGTGCGACTCCGACTTCAGGTACGGCATTCCAGGCTGAGTTCCGCCATTTTGCTCTGAAGCCTCAAGAGCTTTCTTTCGTCGGCGGCGTTGTTGGCGGGGCTTAATTTTGTTGGTTCTCAGCTCCTGCTCAATGTTGACAAGTATACGATACTTCTGGACGTACTTGGCAGAAATTTGGTCAATTTTATTCTGACAGGGTGCAAACCCCTTTCCTTGATCTGACAATGAATCGAAAATCAGGAGCAACTTTCTCTAGATCCACCTAAACAAAGAAGCGTGATTTTTTTTCAAGATTCGCACGGAGTGTACTTATTGTCCTGGTACGGCTTATGCGTTAAATTTGATGTAATTTCAGGAGTTCAATTGACGCTAATTAATTAATTTCAGGTTAATTTCATCATTTTTCAAATTAATTACCCCGAATCCCTTGAGAAAGTCCTCCCAAGTTGACGCTGGGTTGCAAACGGCTTCCTTGATGACCAAATCAGGGAAATACGGAATTGACTTGAAGGTTACCTTAGACTGTGCCTAAAAAAAAGTGCACAGCGTTTCAAATGTACTCTTCTCTATTAAAAAACGTAATGAAAAACGTTACCATTTTCTAAAGCCTTCTAAGGACCCTTATTGAACTAAAGGATTTAACTGACTTTGAGATATAGATACTAACCTCAATATTAAAAATGAAAAGCTTAAAAACATGGAATATGTCTTATGTCGACTCAATTTAAGAAACGACAGGATTTCCAGAACCAACCAGGATAAAATGGATGAAACCAATAAAGCAACTAAATCTATTAACAGATAATCATATTGGAATGTGACTTCTTTTGAATCATTTTACTGATACATGAAATAATCATAGCTAGAAA
Source organism: Bilobella aurantiaca (assembly GCA_021029175.1). NCBI lineage: Eukaryota > Metazoa > Arthropoda > Collembola > Poduromorpha > Neanuridae > Bilobella > Bilobella aurantiaca. The sequence goes on from VYYI01001977.1 coordinate 12,825, forward strand.
CATTAAATTAACATAACTAAAGGCGGGTCAGATTAAGATAACTACTACATTAAGCCTAAGTTTTTATCTGCTAAGACTCGTGAGAACAGCGAAAACGTAGGATCCAAGGTCATCGTCCTGTTATAGACAAGCAAAAGCTCACATTAATTTTGTTTGCAGGCTATTTGCTTTAACATAATTCTCGTAAATAGATTAGGCAATTGTCGTACCTGTAGGTTCCATGTGGTTGCAACTTCCTTTTCGGTATCACTCTTTGGAACAGGCATAATTGAAATCTGTACTCGACCTTGGTCAACTCGGATTTCATTCTCCGACAGAACTTCCACACCCACATCGTTATCCTTCAACTTTAGCTTGAGATGCTCTGCAATTTTGTCAGTAGTCCGAGCAAGGGCACCAAACTCGCGAAAAACGATAGCTTCCGTAAACTTGAGGTTGTGACGCGGAAGGTTGAGCTCCTTGGCCGCCGTGTCCACGTCTACAATCTTCAATTTCTGCAAAGAGTAATTAAAACATTCTTATAGGATTTTCACATTCTTCAGCAAGTAAGCAAGGTCAATTTTTTTCTTACATCGTCCTTCATTATCAAAACGCCATGAATGAGTCTCTGGCGCTTTGGATCTGGTGGAAGAATGTCATACTCTGCCTCTTCCTTTTTCATCAGAGACAATGACACGTCTACTGGAATGTCAGGGTCTGTTGTAATTGTACATGTCTCCCCGTTAGCAGGCATATAACACTCAATGTCAAATTCCTTGCCAAGAAAAACGGATCCTTAACTTTGTGATTAATTTATTTAATTCTAGTTTTTATGATGCAAACCTGATTGATTTTCTGTTTCAAAAATTCCATCTTCGTGGCCTCGCCGTGTACGAGGAGAACGTTTTTAGGCTGACAGTAATGGATGAGCTGCATTATCCCTTTGGCATCCGCATGAGCAGAAAAGGACATATACTGTACAGACATCTTGACGTCGATCATTTGACCGTCAATTTCCACTCGCTTGTTTCCAGCAACAACTTTACTGCCAACGGTTCCACTCACGCAGAATCCGGGCATTATAATCTAGGAAAAAAGAAGAAGGAATTTCCAGACATTTCTAAGAATTGCTAGGTTAGCCCCAAACAAAAATTAGAATACTTACCATGTTGTTTTCGTTCGGAGCCCATTTCTTGAAAATGTGAAGTGACAGTCCAGCATGAAGCATTCCAGGAGTTGCAAATACAACCCTAAATTAATATAGATTTAGAAGAAAAAATAATATCAATTGTACCAACTGGAGTAAAACTGAAAAAAAAAGAAGGCTTACATCGCTCCAGGGTTTCCCAGGTAGGACTTGTCGAAAGGTTTAATATGATGAAAATCGAACATATTTCGCTTGACAAAGGTTCTTTTGATTTTCTGATTAGTCCAAGTAATAAACATTTTGTAGTAATGATTGGCCTTCTCTGTCATTCCACTTGCAAAATAAATTGGAACCTTGCAATGTAAAAAAAGTGACAATGACTTAATTAGTTTTATGAATTAAAAAAGGTCAAATCTATTTAAAACCAACTTACTTTCAAATTCATACGCTCCCAATACGTCTCCAACAAGATACATAGTTCCTGAGCACGGCCTAATGCAAATACTGGAATCAATACTTTTCCGCCACGATCCACACATTCATGAATCTTTTTCAAGAAGTCTCGTTCCCGACAACGCTTTGAGTCTCGGATAGTCGTGGCATATGTTGATTCGGTAATCAAGAGATCAGGTCGACAACGGTCAATCCAAGCAGCTCCCAAATGTCGATCTGGTGTCATGTTGTAATCACCCTTATAAATGACCAATTTCAAAGTTAGATCAGCGTCGTGCGTCAAATTCGGATCGTGCAAAAAGTTGCAAATCTTACGGTGTAAACGACGGACTGCTGTCCAACGCGAATTCGGAACATAGCAGCTCCAAGAACATGCCCAGCGTAATACGCTTTAATTTCCAGTTCCTTATCAACCATTGTAGTTTGGTGAAGATTTACGGCCGTTACCCTTTTCATACAGGCTGCGATTTGAGCACTCGTAAAGAAATCAGCATTTTCAGCTTCCTCAGCTTTGAGCTTGGCCTGATCTTTCGGAGTATTCAGACGCTCCACCCTCTCTTTCTTTTGAATTTCGTTAATTCTAACCATGTCTTCCTAGAGAACGATACAGACGTAAAAATCGTGAAAAGTCAAAAACTATACTTCATATTTCGTTATGAAATGTACCAGAAGCATTGGACAAATGGCTTTTGTGGGATGCGTCATGTAAATCGGTCCTTCATACTTCACTTGTTCTGTCATGAATGGTAGAGCACCGCAGTGATCCAAATGGAAATGTGAAATGATGACACAGTCCAAGTACTCCGTCAGGGTTTTGCCAGTACCTTGATTGATTGCCGAAAAGTCTGGAAATTTTCTCTACAAGCAAAAACATCGAATGCATATTACAATCCCTAATATAACTCGATAAGAAAGAAATGCATTACAAATTCTCAATCAATCGAGTTTGTACCTCATCCTTAAATCCCATGTGCATTCCGCAATCGAGCATGATATTCTTCCCACCAAGATGCAACAATATGCAGCTTCTGCCGACATCTTGCCCGGCACCTGCAAAAATCAATTGCATCTTAATAGGCTATAGCAACACCTGTATCAAAGCGTAGTTGAATAATACGGCCACCTAAAGGAGTGATCTTGATCTCCGGCATTTGCTTCTATTTTAGTTTTATAAAGTGAAGAACAACACGAAGGAGTGATCTTGATCTCCGGCATTTGCTTCTATTTTAGTTAAAGTGAAGAACAACGCGACATTCGCTGGGGCGATACGTAAGATACGACTCCTTGACCGGGCTCTTGGCTTCACTTCAACTAATCCAGCGAATTAGTCGATAATTAGCGATACCGTGGATGATATCGGTATTCGAATTAGCTTAAACGTTAATTTTTAATAAAGCTGAACAGTTGCGTCATTAATTAATCACGATTCACGAATAAGGTGATACTAATTAAGACAATGAACAATTAAATATTAAGCAATGAAATTGTTTAATTTTTTAATCGCAATTTGTTTAAGCCAATAATAATAAACCATAAATGATAAACAATCCGAAATTCAACAATATTTTTGAGAAATTATGAAGTTCGCGGGTTTATCCCCGAAAGTAAATTATTTATTTCGAGATATTTAATTCTCAATTCAATTAACAAAAAGTGCCTGATTTTCAGAAATGGCTGACGAAAAACTGTTAAATAATAATTAAGAGCTATGGTTAAAAATACATTTGATACAAAAGGTAATCATGATTAATTAGTCTTCCTCAGATTCTTCCAAATAGTCGTCATCCTGATTGACATCATTTTCGTTGGGATGAAGTAGAGAATTTTGAAGGACAGTTTTAACCGATGCTTCGTGGCACAAATCAATCGCTGTCTGTTCTTCCTTGTTTAAAATGCTGGAATCAGCGCCTTGTTCCAGAAGTGCAACGATTATGTCAAAGTGGTCCTTAGCGGCAGCAAGGTGTAATGGCGTCTCTCCTAAACGATTCTGCGTATAATGGAATCGGCATGTATATTTCAATTTCAATTTAATTATTTCAAAATCTGGCGTAATTTGTATAGGGAAGAATGATTTGATTTGGAAAATCGGAAAAAGATTATGTAATAAACAAACAAAAATAACAAAGATTTACCTGGATATTTATGAACTTCTTGGGATTTCTGAATTGCTTGATTCCAGCCTCAAGCAGGGCCACTGTACAGTCAAGATGACCTGCTCTAGCGGCCCAGTGCAGCGGACTACTTCCCGAAGCGTCCAGACCCGTTGACGTGACACCATTCGCCAAGCAT
>VYYI01001978.1:0-16690 GCA_021029175.1 Bilobella aurantiaca
TTCCAATAATATGTTTCGGAAAAATACGCAGTTAAGTTACTTAAAGCGGCTCATATATATTTGAGACGGTAGATCCAATTAATAGTAAACGGATATTAAAAGAAATTCTAATTCGTCGACTTTTATTAACAAAATATCCGAAGCAACACAATATTTAGTTGGGTTTTTACATTTAATATAGTGTTCTATTTTTTAATAGAAGTTATTCTAAACTCAATTATGTTATTCATGTTGTGAGCCCATGTATGAGAAAATATAAAAATAAATTTCGGAAGTATGCTTATTTCAATCCAAATGTCGCGTTTTAACTAAAAGTTGGAAACGAAAAATTCTTGCATTTGGTTACGAATTCACGCTAGTTTTAATTTTTGATTTTTGCAAAATAAGAGATTGGCGTAGTCGCATGACAAACACATGTCATTGTGATTTATGACGCAAATAAAAATTGTTATCACGATTAAACTATGCTCAAATGAATGAAATCACTCTCGTGATTATTGACTTTGAAGTATTAAATCAATTACTTAATTATTTCACATGAGCATTTTTGGTCCATAAATAGGATAATTAATATCTTCCGTATTAGCATTTTAATTTTTGGTAGAAAAGCTTACAACCATCATGGAAGCAATCAAAATTCTTTTTTTCCTACTAATTTTAGTATCAATGAGTGTTGCAGTGCCATTTAGACAAGAGGAAGGATTTCTTGAACATACTATTTGTAAAGTTAGACATATTTTAGATCTAAAATTATATTTTTAAAATATTCAACATGAAAATCTAATTTGTGAATCTAGCAACGGAATGCGGGCAAACACTTCGTGTAACGGATTCGGCGACAATTGAGTACAAAGTTGGAGAAGTGTACAATATGTTTGAGGCGTGTCCTTGGATCATCCGGTTTGATAACGCAGCTAGCATACAGTTTGACCTTCTTGAATCTGGCTTTGAACTCCTTGCCGAAGTAACCGTAGTGACCATAAAGTACCATCAACTCTATCCCCATGGAACAACAATGTCGCAATCAGTTGCGCTGTAAGTTTTTGTTGCACTCTTTTCTAAGAAAGTAAAAAGTTCAAAAAAATTACTTATGTCGTAAACCAAACTCGTCCGCTTAAGACAGGAGTATTTTATTTTTAATTTCTGGGTGTTCCGGTGAGTTTGGCTATTACTTAATACATTACAAGGTACATTTTTGCTCCGTTATTAGATTCATTAAAAACAAATGCTTTGCAATAATACAAAAACAAAACGCTCCCCCATTATCAAAAAATTATGTATAGTATGTGACCTTCCTCTCTCACTTCACCCTAAGCATTTCATTTTTATTATTGGAATGTTTTATACAGGGGCAGTGAAAACGGACATGTTATCTTACCTGGAACACTAGCGATTGTTGTATTCAGTTCATATGGTACAGCAGGAACAGGATTTGCTTTAAACATTACAAGAATTGGGCAATCAGAAAACATTATGTCGGAAAGGAGCGTCGACAGAGTTATAGCTTCGGAAGATGGAGGATTTGAGCATCCTGAAAGCGGTGATTATTTAAATTATGAAATGTCAACGTACTTAGTTGCTCCTGTAAACTACACCTCAGCTACCTATATGTTTGGAGGCACACGACTGCAATATACCGAGCGAAGACTCGAAGCAAGATGCTTTGATATTGTTGACGTCTGGACATTTATTAGGCCCGGGGGCGGTAATAGAGGTCATGGAGAATGGAGGCATGTTCAAACGTAAGTAGGAAAATTATCATTTATTTGAAATTAATTACTTAAATTATTCCTTGCATTTTATTTTAGTATTTGCGGTGGCCATGGCGACGCTAATTTTCCATATTTAAATGACTTAGCTCTGGTTACATTTTCTTCGAACGGAATTGGAATCGCTGAAGGATTTACAGCGAATTTTCAGAGACCATACGGAATCCTTGGCGACACAAATCAATACTAGGGAAATTACTACTGAAATTAGTGTATTGTTTTCACAACAATATAAATTTTCTTACAAACCACAAATTATTGTGTAATTTATCATTATACTACTGTCACACTTCTTGTGACGTTGAACAATCTTGGTAGTCCAGCCAGGCTCTTTGTTGGAATGTTCAAAATTTGACGCGGAAATATTTTGTATACTTCATTGTATTATTAAATCGCGATTAGCGACAAACGCTGTCTGTCCGTCTGTCTGTCCGTCTGTCTGTCCGTCTGTCTGTCTGTTTGGTTGCGCGATATCTCCCAAACGGGTTAAATTTTTTCAAATCAGTTTACAGAGAATTTTTTAAGGGTCAATAGTGAGGCCAAGCTAAACTCGATACGCTTCCACCAGAGTATAAAATTGTCTGCTTTCAATTCTTAATTTGATAAAAATGTTTACATATATGGTTCTTACTTGACAACAGTGCAATCGTCTCCAGAGTGCTAACTCATATTTTTTTAATAATTGCTGCATAATGTTTTAATAGTGATTGTAGAGCTGAAAACAAGAACGATTTTTACAACTATGCAAATTGTAAGATCTGTAAAATTATTTTTTCTTGGTGAACGGGGGGATTTATATTTTGAGTTTTTATGAGTGGACTAACAACATTGACTCCCAAATGGGTTTAAAATTTGAGGCAATAATAATAAATAAATAAATAATTGACGTGCCATGGTCTGAATTTTCTTGCAATACTTTAAAGCAGGAGAACATTGTTACTTAATAAAAAATTCTTAAATAGATATACTTTGCAAAGAAGGTAATGGGGAGGATGAGGTGCTACAAAATTAAAGAAAATATTGGAAGTTCACTGCTTCAAAATTAAAAGCGCATAATTTCAATTTCCACGCACTTAAGTAAGACGAGTTCTGATTTTGTCACACAAATATCTGATTTATTCAAATTTGAATAATATTATTTTTTCAAAATTTGTAATATATCATAAATTTTATTTGAAAGGTACATTTTTCATTGGTTTTTCGAGACTTACGTAAATTAATCGCTATAACTAATACTAATCTAATTCTTTATTATTTTATGTCTAATAATTCGTTTTAGCTTAATCATCTCTTATACTAATTTTTATTTTTACTACTGAACTACGGATCGTCACAATAAGTGAAGCAGTTTTCAGTTACTGCGGAGAAGCTCCAGGTTATGAAAGTGTTATTAACTAACCTGTGAATTGTGAATTGGGCACTGACTTATTATGTAACCACCAAGTCTTCATCGGGCGTAATTCACAGACTTGTGGATGTACTTATTCGTATCCACGACAAAGTTCAGACAAAATAGAAATGAAGATATACTTAAATTATGCCATTATAGAAGAAGGACAACTTTCAAATACAGAACAACTGTACTCATTGCTTTTGACGCAGACCCTGAGAAGCCGTACTATTTCAAGAAACTCGTTATTGGATTAACTATTTGCAAATGAGAATTATTCCAAAAAAATTCTGAGCTACAACTACAACGTGTAAGAAGAATACTTTTTTACTACGGAAGTTATGCAAGACAAACTGCCAAATCCCAATGCTTTGAAACGAGCTTCCCAGCTGATTGCAATACAATCGATATGCTTGTCATGAGGATCATCTTGTCAAAACCATATATTCGGTTCGGAAACACTGGGAATACCCGGATCCTAAATGATCAGATAAGGAACCATGCTACGCAAATTTATCTGGATTTTTGTTACTTTTATCATAAGCTGTCATAATGGACCGAGCAGACCTCTTGCGTCTTAGAATACTGGCCGCCTGATTAGAGATAAAATTTTAGCTCCAGAAATTGATGTCCAGTTGAATGGACCGAGCCATAGCGTTGGACGACCCTGCAGTAAAATGTTAAACTGAACATCAAGCTTAAACAAACAACATTTAAGCACCGAGGACCTCAATACTGGCTTTGCCTGGAATGTTATAATAAACAGGAAATTAGGAAAAAGATCCATATCATGACTCCCGCTGATCTTGCACCAGCTATGGGTCTCCGCACCCGTTGAGGCAAGGTTGGGGAATATATTTATATACATCGGCGATCGTGACAAGATGCTTTTAGCATCCTGAATTTTTCTATTAAGTTAAAGTTTTCACAAGTTACACAAATTATGTCTTTCGGTCTATTGGGTTTATTTTTCATTTTTGTGGGGTTCTAGAAAACTATTATTTTATTTTGTAGAAGTTAAAGGTTCCTAAAATTATTTTGTTCATAATAAAAAGGCTATAGAATTCAAAAGGATTTTGGGAGAATATACTTTGGCATATTCAATTCACCGACATGCAATCATTGAACATTTCGTATAATCTCAACAGAACTGGGAGGGAACCCTCGAGAAGGCGTTGTCTACTTGGTATAAAGAACCGCAAAGAGAATATTTTAGTCGCAGTGACACGTTTTGCCCCGGAAGTGTCCAGACGGTGCGGATCTAGTACCAGCCTGGACTCTACGTGGCGAACCTCTTCGTTCAAAGAACCTACAGGCATTTGAGTCAAGTTTGAATATTAGCATTGTATAAAGCACAAAGTTTCAGAAGAATCTGAAATCCAGATATCTAAAATTATTTTTATGCAACAATGGGAATTATTTGTTCGTGGTATAAGCATAACAGTTATACATGCCACTGCTCTAGAATGGAGATTAACACTACATAGAGGATCTGGGAATATTTTAATTTTATTTTTAATTCGATACGTCATGCATTTGATACTCTGCAATATTAGATGTATTTAGCATTTAAGCCAGCTGAGAAGGTAATATCAAAGGGTTCGTATTGTTGAATCACAATATTTAACTGCAGAACTCGATGCAACGCCGGAGGATGATCCGGACGAAAGTTTAATGATTTGGATGATTCCGCGAAGACTTTATGTCCTAATAGAGGATAATGCCAACTTATGGGCTAAAGACATGCATAATGATTGGTTGGTAAAAGCAATTTACAAAGAATAACAGTCCCTTGCTTTTTATCCATAGAATTCATTTGCTAATTGAAAGCATTTCTCCAAATTTTGATAATAATTGAAGTTTTTGTCATATCAATTCACCAATCAATTGAGCTTCAAAATCAATTCGAAATAAAATTCCAATAAATTCAATAAAAAAAAATCAATTACCACTCTAAGACATGACGATCAGACAAATAAAATTATGTTAAGGATAATGTAAACAAACTTCTGAATACAAATTACCTCATTTCCATGGAAACCAGTTTTTTGTTCACAAAATCATGTCGAACATATCTATTGAACGTAAACCTCACTCGCCATTATCTTTAAGTGTTGTAATTTTTTTTGGCCATTTCCTTTAAAGATCACTGGTCTAGAGTAAACAAACAACTCAAGGTCAAGTGCTTTGCAAAAGAGGAGATTTTTGGTTGCTTCCACTCAATTTAACTTCACAAACAAGACTGATTGAGAACGAAAATAGTATGACTTTAAAAACTCATTTTCTTAGCATTTTTATTTATATTCTTTTTCCATTTCGCGTAAATGTACAAATGTTGATTTAAACTTCTTGTCCTGACTCTCCCTTTTAAGATGAGCCTAATCCTGCTCAACAAGGACCCTTTCTAAGAACACGCGAGATCCAAGAACGACTCTTTGACGAATCCTACAAACCAAAATCTATTTTGTGTTTATGCTGGAAATCTGGACGGAGAAATGACGAATCGTTTTGCAACTAAACTCGCAAATATTTACCCTAGGCTATTCGAGCATTATTTATTTAATTACAAGAAATTTATACTAAACATAAACTTAGTTTAGGTGTGCTAGGGGTAAACATAATACAATTGTAATTATTATTTTTTTTGAACAAAAAGGCAAATTCTCTTATCCTGCGTTCAAATACGGCTTAGATAGTCTCGCAGAATTCATGAATGATTATACGAACAAATTCATACTATTTTCAAAATTAGATTTTGACACTGATAAAATTGAATGGCATAAAAATTTTAATTTGATTGAAACACAAATCCTTGAGAAAAATTTAAGCTCAGTAATTTTCCTTAGAATTAACTATTAAAACTCTAAACATTATAAATCAATTACATTTAATGGATTGCTTCAACTTCTCACGTTAAAACAAAGATTGTATTTATTTAAAAAAAAAAAGTCTAACGCACGTTCCCGGAGATGCTCTGCAAAGGCTTATCAATACAAACAGAGCTACTATATTTTGTCATATCGTAAATACCACAGAGGTTTGGATTCCGGCACTTAACTCCAATGTGAGAAATCCGGATCCAATCGAATTGGAATACAAGAAAAATTGGAGGAACTTCAATCAAGGAGGCGTCCAGATCATTGAGTTCCAACCCAAATATTATTTCGCAAATTTCTAAGTTAAAAAAAGATCGACCTTTAAGAGATGCCTTTAATACTCAGACTTAGGCTTATGACTAAGCAAGATGGCTCATTTTACCAGAAGTCGGAAAGCCCGACTCCAGATGCCAACAATCTGAGAAAACATTGGAAGTTGGACAAAAATTCAAAACTTAATCGAATACAATCTTTATGAGAGAGGAGTTGACACAATCATCTGCACTAGCGTTCACCCAATAAAATTTTAATAAAACTTTTTTTTTTGTAAATTTTTTTAAAGAAGAAGATGAGACTTACTGCTGACAATTTTTTGCATAATCATACCGCTTGCATAATCCATGCTTCTTTTATTGGCTTCTTTTGTACAATGGTAATAAATACAAAAGTAAAATACTGTTGAAGTACAGTTTAATTGAGTCTCGCAATCGGAAGAAACTTTGAGTGTTCTCCAAGGCAGGAAAAATCATATTTTTGGTAATTCTAATGCATTATTTAATAATCCTGTTGGCAACAGGCTTAGTGCTGAGCTAACGATGTTTTTATTATATAGTTTCCTCTTATGCGGAATCAATCCTAAAATTTCATTGAGTTAGGTAAACCAAATAGTTCAAAAATATCCACTTGACAGAGTCTAATATAAATAATTGTAGCACATAATTGCTTTTAATCTTAATATTACTTAAACCTCTAGCCGAAAGACGGCTTAAAGAAATTTATAATTCATAAGTCAAGTGGAGGAAGCTGAGTCAATTAGCATGATATCATTGAGGTTTCTTTTGGTTTGAAAGTTGACATCCGAATCCTAAAATATTACCCTATTTTTGTATTCAAAATAGGTAAATACTTTCACATGAAACTATGATGAAGACATATTTCTATTTACTAATGTTTTGGGCTTCGACCCATGGATCTATCCTAAGTTCGGAGGACTCCGACTCATCTGAATTACAGCTGGACGGAGCAGAGAACTGGACAACAGGGGAAGACCCAAAGAAGGGATTAATATTGTTAGCGTCATTCTTCATAAAATAAGGCAGTAGGTACGTGGATAGGAATTTAAAACTCTGTGCTTTTAGATAGGGATTTTGAAACCCTATGCTTTTAGATGGAAAAACATTGGCCTTGGTGCTTTTTGCAAACAGGTTTTGTTATTACCCTTTTACTACTAGGCACCTGGTAATGTCCAGACTGATTCTCTTGTAAAAGAGACTTATAGGGCGTCCATTTTCTGAAGGCCTAAACTCAGGTTTGTTGAAGTGAATGCACGTTGTGCATGGATGCAACTGGTCAAGGTCACGTTAATTCGGCACTCTCTTATTAGAAAACAGGTTCAATGGTGTCTAATTCTCGGTGACTCTCACAAAATCAGGTTTGTTGATGTGAATGAACTCGAGCGCTTTTGAGTATAAAATGCAATGTTTAAGAAAGATTTGATATCTAGATTTCTAATTTTTTAACAATGGGGCTCTCTTGTTCTTTTAATAAGCATAGCAGTTACAATTGTAATTGCTCAAGGTTAGAAATAGAGATTACAGATAGGTTCTGGGAATTTATAAATTGGATTTTGAATATCTTTCAGCGTGCATTGGATACAATGCAATATTCTTTATATTTGATGTTTAATCCCACCGATAGGGAATACCAAAGGATTCGCATCGCCGAATCTAAATTATTAATTAAAGCATATGCTGCAACGCCGGAGGAAGATCCGGCCGAAAGTCTAATGAGGTGGATGATTCCACGGGAACTTTATGTCCCGATAGAGGAACCCAACTTATGAGTTGAAGATATGCACAATGATTGGTAAGTATTTCATTTATAATTTTCTCTCAGTAGATTGTAACATTTTTATTTTTATTTTCAAACGGAGTCCCAGCCTTCAACAATATTTGAATTTGTTTTGATTTTTCTTTGAAAAATAAATTGAATAAATAAGAAATGTTTATCATTTGTTCGTATTTATTTTTATTAACACATTCGTCATTATTTTTAACATTTTGGACGGATGTGGATTGTTAAAGTAGTAAGGTTACTGATTCCACTTATTTAAATTCCACGTGTTTAAAAAAAAAGAGTGGCTTGAAGAGTAGTATTTGTTGGTTATTTTAAAAATTTTAAACGTTTTCGAAGTCTAGAATAACCAAAGCGGTGAACATTTAGGTCTAAAAAATTTGCAACCGGTATTTTCACGTTGGTTAGGTCATCATTGGCGAAACCACATGTATCAATACTTCTCACAAGTTCGGAGCATGTTACGATCGTATTATCGATCATCATTCTATAAATATTACAATTTAAATACTTTAAATTTAAAACATTGATTTGTTACCTTTTCTTGAACAAAAATTCATACAGCGGAGCGATGGTACTGTCACCACAACTGAATTCCACAATCTTTTTGACGAATGGTAATAGTTTTAATCCAATCCAACAATAGTTTTCTCACATATTGTTCCATTTCTTTCAATGAAGAGTGTTCCATCATAAAATTCATACAACATTCTGAGTCTAGTGAATTAACAAAACTAAACTTCACCCCAAACCAGTCCATCAATTATTTCCAATAAAACAAGAAAGCAAAATATCAGTCGCCTTAGTATATTTTAAGCTATGAGTAAGCGATCTAATCATAGGAAAAGTCAACACCCAAAGTAGAGGTGGTTGGGGGAGGTTTGTATCCGTTGTCCATCATGTGACATTAGGATGTCACCCTTTGACCTAGAACCTCATTTGGTGACTCATAACTCTACTCTTCAACCAATGAACTTGCTACCTAGGAATCACACGTTAGAAATGTATCGATCCTTGTCTTGTCATTTCTGTAAATTTTCAAAACATGAAGACCTGCAAGTTCATATTTTTCAGTCACACCCACCATTAACTACATATATTCAGGAAGGCGGGGGATCAAGAATTGAAATGTTGCTACAACAAGAAAGTGTGGGCGTAGTGAGACAGTATTACGCAGATATGAATAGTTTTGGTTCTTCTGCCGATGAGAACTCATTTTTTCAAACTGTTAAACAAAGTTCGTTTGAAGTGATGCAAGCTCATCTTTCAAGATGGACAAATTTCAAGATATTCTTTCAATTGGAATGTAATTTTTCAAAAGAAGCAAATGGAGAGCTAAAGGAAAAGCTCGCAAAATTTACTATTTTTGACCATTTAGTTTTCAATACAAATTATTTGACTCACGTTTGGACAGCAATGATTGATCAATTTAGTGAAAATATCGAAACGTTTACTTGTGAACAAAGTGGATGGACACTGAATCAAATCTCCAAGTTTCAGTTTGTCATTGTTAAATATACTTTGACAAGTATTGGATCTTATATTGACTTACCATACCCATTGAATAAGTTAACAAGGACTTTTTTAAATGTAAACAATAGCAAACCAGATGCTGATAACAGTCAAGACAAGTGTTTTCTTTGGTCTATCTTGAGTCATTCAAAAGTCGCTGGCCTTGGCCCATCAGTATCTCGACTGTTCTGGGCTATAACATTGGAGATAAGCCTAAACGAGTAGTCAAGCGCCGAAAAGTTAAATCATTAGAGGAAAAGTTAAATCGTTTCAAAACAATGCAGAGACGGACATGTATCATGTACAACTCAAGTGAACAAAGAGAGATTCCATTGTGCTAAACAAATTTTGTGAATAAAGTGACCACAGTCGTTCATCCTTACTTTAAGAGTCGCTAGAGACTCGCTACAAATACAACACAAAGTAATTGTTTCTTCCATTTAAAATTAAATTTGCAGATTTTCAATATCAAAATTGTGGTTTTAAGAATGTTAAAATCGCGTACTTTTGAATACTCAAGGTACTCAAAAAATATATGGCCTAAATCAATAACTTTCAAGTGTAATTGCATCTTGTTGCCACAAGTGCAACAAATGGCCGTGATCTTGTATCATTAAAATTGTACTCATACTGCTGAAGAAGTGACCTAGGCCAGACTAATTTCCAATCAAGTTTAATGACCTCATAAATTGGTTTCTTAAGGCCCATTCATACTTTCAAATTTAATCTCGATCTAAACAAATCTTTTCAATGTACCTGTTTGACAAGTAAAATGTGTAATTTGTGACCGAACCATAACACTGTCTTTCAAATTATTGGTTCATTAACCTATTAATCATTAATAATCAGAATTATAGTACCTCTAATAATAGCAACAACGATTCCCATCTAAAAACATTAATCCCATAACATGTGTCAAATCCCCATATAAAAGGGTTTCAAATTCCAGTTTTCACATTTCACAAGCCTGATGAGAATCAGTCTAGCAAGTGTCTAATAGGGGAAATCATTCAAAACCTGTTTGGCAGTAAAAAGCGCCAAGGCCTTTGTCCCAGACAAGAACCCAACCACAACAATGACCTCAACAACAACAAAAACATTCCCCATCTAAAAGCATACAGTTTTGAATTCCCATCTCAAAGCACAAAGTTTTAAGTTCCTATCCACGTACCTACTATGGCATAGCCTGGGATTACATCATACAACACATAAAGTCTCCATAATTACCTTTTTCACGATAATTATAATTTCGAAGTAAAATTAAGCCCAGATGATATTCTAGTTAGTAATTTGTTATATAACGATTCCAACAGATTTTGCTTATAACTAATACAAAAAATCAAATTAGAAAAAAACAATGCAATCAATTTGCAATTCAACGTTTTCAATTGTTACTCTCACGTTAAAAGAATACTGGGATTACACCATGATCTTTCACTTTCAAATAAGCAACGGTGAAATATTTTTACATTCAAAAATTCATAAAGATGTTTATTTCCAATATTTCCCAAGAGTTTTGCCTAGCACAGTAATTGAGTATAATGGATCCATATACCTTTTCATAAAAAATCCATACTTCATATACTTTAAATCTATGATCCCGGAATAGGATATTCCAAAAATATTTTGATGCTGAACAAAAAGCAATCAAGAAACCATCACGGAAGTTTTCATCCAAGGCAGAAAATTAATCCTTCAGACTAAATCGGAGTGCTTTAGCTTCTATCACCATCAACGGAGTTTGGTGGAAAACCGCCGTGGTGGACTAACACCAGCGCAACTAACATCATTATTCTAAATACCCACGGCAATGGTTTCATACACCGCGGTCGAATTTGTAATGTACTCGGGCGGTAAGAACAACGACTTATTTAAAAAAAATTTTTTGACCAAGTCAAGTGTCAACATAAATCAATTCCTTAATCTTTCTTTCAACGAAATTCCCTAAACCGCTTCTTGCGAAAGAGAAAAGTGTGGCATTTTTCTGTTACTTATCGCCGGCATGGCGTTACTCTTCTTGTTTATTGTGTGTCAATAATAAAACTACGAGCAATAAGAACTTGAATCTGGCAAATTTATTATTTCTTTCTCACATATTTAACAAAATGAGGAATGAGTGAGGATGGATACAAGATCGACCGAGAACAAATCTTTACTTGGAACCGAAATACGGAACTCAGAAACCTTAATTCAAACCTAAACCAAAACCTCTAGAAAGACTTCTAGTTCATTGTTGGAAAATAATTTTCGAAGGACTTTCTGCAACAGAGAAAGAAGATTTTATATTCCATTTCTTTCTCACATATTTAACAAAATGAGGAATGAGTGAGGATGGATACAAGATCGACCGAGAACAAATCTTTACTTGGAACCGAAATACTAGAAATGATCAAAAAGGGATTCGGAGTAAATCCAAATGTCTAAAACCTCCAACTTCTGCTCAATCTTCCTCTTGTTTAACAAAATTAGCCAGCCCTGATTCAAAACTAACTTAGGGCTTTTTCGTGTTATTTCTAAAATAGACACAGAAAAACATACGCCTAAAATCACACCTTTAGGTGTAGATATTTTGAAAAAAAAAAGGATTTGATTTCGGATATGCTTGTAGGCTGTGATAGGGGTCAACACGACGCCAAGTGGTCAAGCCAATGTAACGGTTAGCATATGGAAACCCCTCGGAAGCTGTTGTTTTCCGGCGATAGAGGTCACGAGGCTAACCATTTTTTGAAAAATTTAAGGCAATTGCTGAAAATCAAAACTGGACAGATAATATTAAGTTGCTAAATTTTGGAGTGTATCTGGAGGGGAAAAGTAAAATTTGCCTAAAAACATTTAAAAAAGAATGGGAAAGATAATTTTAATTTTTTTTTCTGTTTCCTTTTTCACGGTTTTCAATGTTCCAAATTGAATCAAAATCTCTCGGAACTCAGAAACCTTAATTCAAACCTAAACCAAAACCTCTAGAAAGACTTCTAGTTCATTGTTGGAAAATAATTTTCGAAGGACTTTCTGCAACAGAGAAAGAAGATTTTATATTCCAAGAATTGTGACTTTTCCAATAACTCCCTATGGAAAATACTCTACTATATGGAAATTATACAAATTTCCATATAGTAGATCGTTACGAAAAAATAATTTAATTCAACGAGGTTGATAAAAACGCCAAGTCGGGAAGATTGAAACGGAGATAGTCACTGACAGTGTCACGCGCTTGAGCCCGTGACGCCACTCCAAGGGCTTTGGCCCCTCGGAGTGACAGATTTATTAACTCGAATTTGCAAAAGTCAGCGCAACAAAGTTGTGCTTACCCTCAAAATTCAGGTTAACGATCCTCTCTCATTTACGTTTTATCATGTAAAGTAAGGAGAAATTGCAATTAAGCATTTTCTAAACTCGTCGTCTTTACGATGAATGCAGGTCATAAATCCAGGCAATGACCTCCTGTCAATGACTCTCTTCCTCCAATCTTCTGGTCTAAAAAGCCCCGCATTTAGTGTTAAGGCAGCCAATAATAGTCCAAGATCACTAGCATTAAGAAGTAAGATATAGTCTCTCGTCACTCATTAAAAAGCGTTTCTCTCCCTTTGTCGCTTCTCTCCTTTGCTCGCTGCACCTCCAAGGGTCCCACAAAAGCCTCAACTTTTAGTTGCACAGCAACTACTATCCAGCCTAGGGCCACTGAACAACGCCATTCCTTAAGGTATGTTGAACATAATGATTTGTATTAGAACTTTAAGGGGCTTGCCCTATGGTCGGCAGACTCCAGTCAGCCGCCTAAAAGTAGGATACCTACTTTTATTCCTTCAGAGGTAACCAGGCCTCTTCCTAGCGGGTAACTAGGCCCTTCCTTCACTACCTATACCTAAATCAATCCCTTCCTACTGCAGACCTACTACACGAGCCTGCACGCAAGCAACTCCCTAGGAGGCTCCTTAAGGGTATCTGAGGATGGGGGCAGGAAATGACACACGCATAGGTCATAAGGGTATTATTCAATGAGTTCACTTTCATAGAATTTCAATTACCCCTTCATTTCGGCTTGTTCCAGGATACAGCTGATCTTTACAAAAAAAATATTGTGTACGATTGTCAAAAAATCAATACCAACAAATAAAAATTCTTTTTTTTTTGAAAAGTACTACTGTAGCTTAAATATAAAGTCTTTCATAATGACGGTTAGGTAATGCAAGCCTTTAGTAGGTTCATATAAAGGCCCAGGAAATTCTGCTTGAATGCAAATATCATCTTTTGTTTTTGATACTCAATACAGATAAATACATGCTACAGCTGGCCAACTACTATTTATGACACTCTCAAAACGCAGTTATAGATAGCATTCCGCTAGATATATAGATAGCATATGCGTTCTGTGATTTTTATCAAAATTTTGAGAGTTTTGATAAGCAAAGAATTAAATAATCGCTTATCAATTTCGGTTACGTCGCCCCAACCTAACCATTTCTAAATGAATTAACAGCAGAAATGAATCTTTTTCAAAATATGCCCCTGATTATAATGTTAGGTAAAAAGTAGGAACACGACGCAGAATGCATTTGAAGCGAGGTTTGGAACTGCAATACCCAACCTGTACTATGCAGTAAATTCAAACCTACTACGTAATTACTTGTATTAATTAAAATCAAATGACTCATTTTAACGCCCTTAAATTCTTACTCGCTATATAATGTGATCCTTGCAATTTTATTAAATAGACTTGAGTAAAGTGTGTTTTCAACCTCTTAAGATATGAAAATCACTACTCATTTATTATTCCAGAAAAGGGCTCGTGGCTCGTTGTCCAACAGTAGGGACGCAGTGCATGTCATGTATTAGGATAAACAAACTTCAAAGCAATTTTTAAAGATTCAAATGATCATAATACCATCTTTCTACGCCTTCATCATCATCATTGTGATGGATTATAATGACAATGCGTAATAATTGATAATATTACTGATAATTTTATCCTTCTTTTCTACGAATAAATTTAGAAGATATAGCTAGAAAAATGTGTCTTAGGAAGCCAATAACGTGTATAAATATGCGAGCATCACAAAGTTGAAATGCAGCTGGCAATAAATAATGAATTTATAAATTGACTTCGTGTTCCGGTATGTTACTGTCATTTGGAAATATCGCAGCATATTTTACCATAAAAGTGCTAATTTACGTTATTTTTAATGTAATGTTATACAGGTAAAAAATTCATCGTTGCCACAATTGTAAGGTGTCCTTCTTCTAAATGCATAAAGAAAACCTGAATATAGCAGTGAAAGTTGCAAAAAAAAACAGAGCTTATGCCTACTTCTTTCAACACTTCGGCAATTGCTTTATGTTTGGCCCTTAGAGGTGATATTAAATGCAAGTTAAAGCACACAGTCCAATAGTTGAAGAAATCTATCCGTAAACTTTGTTCCCTAAGTCTACATCAGTAATATAACTACAAGAATACCTAATTTTCCACTTAATTTCCATCTCTTCCCTTTGACTTATATTATAATTGAAAGCCTAGAAAGCTTTCTAACTACGATTACATGCAAGGAGCTCTCCTAGCATAAGGATCAGAGCATAGTGTGTAGCATTGAATTGATTTAATGCAGCACTTATTTTGAGTCCATGACTTGCGCTTCTTCTAATCTTGAAATCTGCTTAAACCGCTAGAGTAATACTATCATACTTACAAGTTTGTTTTCAACAACGTTGAAATAGAATTCAAATCCTCAATCCGCACAAGATTCTAGAAATAAATAGTTATTGTTGTTTACGGCTTTTTTTTGCGGTTTGCTAACAAAGTCAAAACTTGTCTTTACCCAATAGCAATCGAATTGTACTTTAAGACATCTCACTGTGGACGAAATTTTGGCAGTTTCCAGAAGGCATTTGAGAAGTGGAATTGACAAATGTAATTCCAATTTGAGTTATAGAAGTAGGAGGTCTACTAAGGAGCACTGAAAAATGGTAGGCAAAACATGACTTGCACAACTTCGAATGCAATAAATAATTTAGCGTTATTGTCAGCTAAACTATTAATTCATTAAGTTATAGAATGTCATTACTTACTGGATTGCTTCCTAGATAACATCTTAGTAGAATTATGCTGCTATCGTTTGCTAAAATTTCTAATTTGTAAAATTTGTTGTGAACTAATTCGTTTACATGGCTTTGTATAAAATTGCACTACGCAATTTAATTTAAATTATGATTGATGTAGAAGAAATAATTGAAAGATAGCTCACAAAACTTTTCCATACTGCTCAAGTGGAGAGAAAAATTATTATGCTTTGAAAAAATACAGAATTTCTTATGCAAATTGTTGCTTTCGCCTGCGGATATAAAACTGGCTGAGTGAGATTTGCTTATGGTTTTTGTATAGGATGAGTTTAGTCAATTCCTTCGTTTCATATTCCCCTGCTATCTTAGCTTGTCGAAAGCCCTCAATCTTGAATTTTTCTCACAAGTGTTATAAGAGCAATTATTTGATTCCGACTACCAAAACCATGCTTACGATTACATATTTAAATTAGAGATGTAATGTTCAACAAGTTTTAAAATGTACAATTGACATTCCGTAGTTATATCAATTAACTTTTCTGTCAAGATTATGAGAACAATTAAAATGCAGAAATATAACGCCAATTATAGATGAGATACTTAGAGATTTAGAAGTTGCAGCGCCGTTTCAAAAAATTTCAAGAATTTCGAAAATGGTTCAAGCCTGTTTGTTTTTATTTAAAGTCAGTTTTGTTTCCTTTTACGTAATTTGTTGGAACAGATTACACAGACTCTGTTCCATACACAATACGACACAAATGGAAAAAAGGTGAATTAATTAGCACTTGTTGGGATATTATGTAAAACTCCGGTAGCGAGTCATTAGGCTTTTAAAAAGGGTGTTACTAAAATGCACACCTTTTGCGCCCCGCACCCTGCTAAATTGCGCACCCCCAGATGCCGACTTTTGCATGATTTTTCCTATTGCAGGGGCGTGGAAGGTGCGCAAGGGTGTGCAAAATCAAATATCAAAGTGCAGGGGCGTGGAAGGTGCGCAAGGGTGTGCAAAATCAAATATC
>VYYI01001979.1:0-16688 GCA_021029175.1 Bilobella aurantiaca
GTTAAGATGAAGCGCAGACACGGTTCGAAGAAGGGTGGCGCTGAGACTTGGGAAGAAGAGGAGGAGGAGGAGACTGAGGGTGGTCGTCAAAGTGCACTGGAAGGGCCATTGCCTCCTCTCTTGGGATCAGCGTTGGCAGCGCCTGGAGTTGCGGATTCTTTAGAGCCGACTCAAGCCGTCGACACTGTTGGAATAGGCAGGGAGTCGCTGCAGGAGGGGGCTAAGGTCCTACCCCGTCGAAAACCAAAGCCGTTTGAACTTGAGGAACGACGTCTGCGCTACTTGATGAAGGAGCACGGGGAGACGACTGAGCGAATCTATGAATCGTGGCTGAAAGGCGAACGCTTGGACAAGTACATTGCCTTTCTGGAGGAGAAGGTCGCCGTCAAGGAAAAGGAATTCAAGCGACGCTACAGACGACATCGCTTTGCCAATAAGTCTCGTGTCACGAAAGCTCATCGGCATAAGGTTAAAAAATAAATCAAAATTGAAATTAAAGAAAAATTATCAACATTTTCATAAAATACGCCGACCCATCCATTTGTAATTTGCTAAAATGTTTACAGTTTGCATATTTGTACAACAAATAAATGGGAAGTGATAAGTGATGCACTTTTAATTTCAAGTTTAATTGTAAATAAGAATACTTTGTTTAATAGTGAATATGTAATTAGAAATCTCATCAATTTCCCTAATTGCTTTAAGCATTTTCTGCAATGTATGCTTCCAAATTGGCTTATGCCAACGAGAAACCCAATTAAGTAAATATCAAGTTGAAGGGCATTGTCTATTTTTAATTTAATTAGCATAATGTGATTATGATCGCATAATAATTACACTTTGCACCATTTCCTGAAAATCGAATGATCCGATCTTTCTGTTCGTGATCACAATCGCCTAATTCCTTTAGTCAAATGAAATTTGAAATTGAATTTTAGAATTTGTCACTAGTCTAAAGGTGACCTCCTTCTTACTCATACTTTGATAAATTGACAATGTCAGGGCCATTCGCCAAATGCACGCTTATCACAAATGCAAACTTTGCACTTTCAGCTTACGAATGACGACCCTCACTGGCCAACTTGGTGATTCTTTAATTTTTAAATTAATGTCAACCTTTCGGGCAAACAAGCTAATAGATTTTTACTAAGAACACTACTTTTAGTATGAATTAATTAGTATAATTAACTATCAACCACATCATCCTCACCAACAAGTTCCTTTTCCAGAACCATACGCCTGGTCAGAAAATTTGTCAATTCCAACTGTTCATTTTATCTCTACCTAGCATAAAATTGGGGTTTCATGAGTTGTTAAATGAGGAAATAAATGATTGTCTCCTCTAATATAACTTAATATTAACTTCTCAATCGAATGTTAGCATTTAAATGTCATATTTTTTAAATTCCATTTTCAGGATCAAATGGGAATGCAAATACTTGGAGAGAAGAGCAGTTTAGTGTGATTTTTTGCAAGTACTTTGTATGTTGGGTGATAGGCAGAGCACTTGTGCGGCTAATGGGTTAAGTGGAATTGGATCGTGTGTTGTGGGCTCGTATAAAGGGGAATTTGGAGGGCCACTTCCCCACTTTCCAGTTGTCTGCCCACTCACCCACTTGCGAGGTCAGGAGGATCCTCTGACCTAGGCCAACATGACAGGCAGCACAACGACCATCCACCAAATGGGACAGGAGACGAGTGTCCTGTCCCAGACGAAGCCAAGGGCGTCGGAGGTCAAGGCCACACCCACACACAGCCCCCCTCAACACGCCTCACACTCATCCAATGGGCAGGATGACAACACCCACCTCATCCACCAAACCTTCCCAATGTCCATTGTCTGGAGAAATGTTGTTCTGTTTGTGTACCTTCACCTGGCAGCAGTATTTGGCCTCTACTTAGCCTTCACGGGGCAGGTCAAGTGGCAAACGCTCATTTGGGGTAAGCCTACCATTCCCATTTTGGGCTTACAATAACTTACGTCCTCTATACGTTTTTAAATGTCATGGAATACGAAAAGTAAAGATCGTAGGAAATCTTACGAAGTCAGTACATTTGGATTACAAGAGGAACTTATATGCCTTGGCTGCAAAGGCTTCGCCAATATTTATTCGAAGATGAATTTCTTAAAAGCTTCATTTCAAATTTTTTTTTTAACCACTCATGGTCATTTAGGGAATTCAAAATTTATTTAAAAAAATAATTTATTAGAAAATTTATATAAGGTTTTAACTGATAATTACATATTATTTCAAAGTACACATCAATTACTTGTTAGAAAACTAACAAGCATTTCTTTCATAGTTGAAGCTTTCAATTGACCAATTCAAACCTAAGGGACTCTGCTGAAACTACATTCATGTAAACGATGTTTTTCTTGCAGCAGCATGAGAAATTGTAACGTTTTCTTTTCTTCATGTAATTAAATATTATAGAAAGTTCGTTAATTGTCAATCCTGAAGCTGGGAAATTAGAGTATCCGTAGATGATTTTTAGGTCGTGAGAATGAGAAGTAATTATTTGTCGTATTTGCCTATTAAAAACGCTTTTTGGATCTTAGCTGCGACAATTCATGTCACGGGTTCTGTGGGCGTGACGGCAGGATGCCACCGACTCTGGTCACACAGATCCTACAAAGCCAAGTTACCCCTCCGAATACTCCTTGCAGCGATGCAAACCTTTGCCTTTCAAAACAGTGTTCATGAATGGAGTCGCGACCATCGAGTACATCACAAGTACTCGGAAACCAACGCCGATCCGCACAATGCCAAGCGAGGCTTCTTTTTTGCCCACATAGGCTGGCTCCTTGTTCGGAAGCACCCCGCCTTGATTCAGAAAGGAAAAGGCCTTGACCTCAGTGACCTCGAGGCGGATCCCGTGGTCATGTTCCAGAAGAAGTAAGGGCCCCTCTCAGCATCTCTTTTCAAATTCCTAAGGACCACTAAGAAACAACATTTGAATTTCCTAGGTACTACTTGCCGCTCGTTTTCCTCTGCTGCTTCATCATTCCTCCAACGGTGTGCATGTACTTTTGGGGTGAGTCACTTCTGGCCGCCATTTTCTTTGCGACGCTCTGTAGATACTGCCTCAGCCTCCACGGCACATGGCTCGTAAATAGCGCAGCCCACATCTGGGGACCCAAACCCTACGACAAGTAAGCGTTCGAAAGCAAGGATATTGTAATTTTCTTCACGGTGTCCACAAAGTGAAACATTAGGAGGGCAAAATTCAAAGATCATTAATCGCTCCAAAGTTTGATCGTCTTCCTAATCAATATTTTCATAATTATCAAAGGTGCTTGAAGCTGTATGTGTGCAAATTGGATTATTAATCGTAGGTTTAAGAGTCCCAGCAGCTCGTAGTACTTATCCGAAATTGAAGAAGGTTGCTGTTGCAGAATCAGCAAAATTGAACATTTTTTTCTTGTTCAGCATTTTTTAAGACATCATCACGCTACGTGACACGATATTTCAAAATTATTACTGAACCCATTATCACAAAGTTGTATTTTGAAGTGGAGATTTGAGATTGCTAAAGCCAGGAGGAGCGAATATTCTAACATTTGCGAAATTAATACTTGTAAGGCAGAGGTTGAGGGCGTGATTTGCATTTTTTTTTTGCAAAGTACATGCAAACCTAGAAGAATGGTGACATATTACAGTGCAGTTGCAAAGACCAATTCAATTTACAACAACCTAATTTTAATTTATCCTGCCACTTAATTGATCAGAACTATGAACAATTTTTAGACATTGGTGAAATTGTTGAGATAAACTCCGTATTTTGGAAAAAACAAACTATTCTTAAGTAATTTCAATTGCAACAACTTTTTTCTTAAAATTTCAGAGCTATATCTCCTGCCGAAAATCTGTTCGTATCGATAGTCGCCGTCGGGGAAGGATGGCACAACTATCATCACACCTTTCCGTGGGACTATAAAACTGACGAGCTGGGACGCTACCGCACCAATTTTACTGCTGCTTTCCTGGACTTTTTTGCCTGGTTAGGATGGGCCTATGACCTCAAAACGGTACCCAAAGAGGTAGTCATGGCCCGCGTGGGACGCACTGGGGATGGGTCACATCACAGCCTGTCCCACCAACAACCAGCCCCATGGGGATGGGGAGACATCAACATTCCCAAGGCAGATGCCGAAGTGACACAGATTCTCCATCCAGCCATTTCTTAACCTCTCTGGAGACTAGTTATCCATCATTTTACTTCCAAATTTCAATAATAATTAAGTACAGAAAATGCTTGGAACACGAAGGGGAATCGTTTAATCAATTTTGTTTGTAATTATCGTTAGCGATAATCTACGGAGTCATATAGCTTTAGAAGCTTTAAAATAATACATATATATTCATTGGATAAAACGAAATAGTTTAGCTACTGAAATTGACAGATTAGTTCAAGGCATTCAAAACGCTTCAAATTCTATCCAAAAGGTGCTTCCACGATTAAAATGATGTGATCGTTCGTAAATCACTGAATATAGGAAATCTTCGACTTTTGCCTTTCCAACTTAAAAATACGTTGAAATTGCTGAAATTATTACTACAATTTGACTCATACATACAATTCTCGAAAAAAAAAAGCGCAACCAACGTAATTGAAAACTCCTGAATTTTATAACTGTCCCCTGGCCCTAATTACTAATTTTCTAAATCGCACATCGTAATTGTAAAATTTGAGTTTACGTTTATTTCTAATTTTGTTTTAAAATCTCAGTTCAAAATAATAGTAACACAAACACAAATTAATAAAGCAGATTTAAAAAACAAACAATTAGTTGAGGCTAATCATTCAATTCCTTCTTGTCCACTTGCATTTTTTAAACACCACTAAAACTGCTAAGCAAGCAACGCAAACAGCAATGCTTACGCTGCATGGCTTTGGCTGTTGACATTTAAGGTCAAAAAGCCTTCAGGATACGTTTTTTGAGGCAGAAAAAAAGGCTTGGTGACCTTTGACCCCTCAAAGCTCCTTGCCCTCTTTTTAATCAAGCATTAAGATTCTCGAAAGAAAAGTCTTTTGCAAAGGCACTGGCAATGCCAGATGAGTATATTTACTAGAGTAAACGTTGAAATAAATTTAGAATTAGTTTTTAGATCAATGTTGAACCATAATCTGAATTATCTGAATTCAAAATAGAATAAATTAACTAATGCTCAATTTTGTTCTCTTCTAAATGGAGTTGATAAGGTGCTATATCCCGCTCACTCTGAGTTTGATCTAAATGCTCTGAGAAGAACAATAGATGTTAAGTGTAAGTGAGTGTTTGGGATAAGAAAACAAAGGAAATGCTATGCAGCAATATCCACTATCGAGTATCCACTAGTCGATAGTATCCACTTTCCACTCCTTACCTACTGATCACATCCACCGCATTTAATTTCGTAAGTACCATACCAATCTACGTATGACTGGACGTCATGCCCTTTAAATTAAACTTAAGTTCAATAATTAACTAATTCCAATTTCAATTTAGAGATACTTATCCAGGATAACTTATCCCGTGGATTCATACTGTCACCTCCATCTCTAATCATTTTCATTAGCAATAAGCAAGCAATACATTTGGATGGGTACTTAAGACTAACATACCAGAAACCAGAAGAAGACTCACTCACGGTTCACTGCGTCACTCTATTGGCATTTCCAGTTAAAGAGAGGAAAACCGCTGTAAGAAACACCTTTTCTAAAATTAAACCAAACGGTGGTCGAAGGAGAAGGAAGCAAGGAGAGTACGTCCATCTCCATCCAATTGAGATTTTTATGCTTATTTAGGTTGTCACATTCTTGCCTTTCCTAATACTGGGATAAATTTGGGCTTGGGTCATTCCTTCAAGTCCTCGCATCGTCTTCTCGAAAGTGCCTCCATAAAACGGATCATTATCGTCTTCTAATATACATTTGGTTCGGCGTAACTAATGCCTTTACTTTGGATACCAATCTACGTATGACTGGACGTCATGCCCTTTAAATTAAACTTAAGTTCAATAATTAACTAATTCCAATTTCAATTTAGAGATACTTATCCAGGATAACTTATCCCGTGGATTCATAATTCCTTCAAGTCCTCGCATCGTCTTCTCGAAAGTGCCTCCATAAAACGGATCATTATCGTCTTCTAATATACATTTGGTTCGGCGTAACTAATGCCTTTACTTTGGCTTGGTATGGTATCGACTTCACAAATATCATCCGTCTTCAAGGTTGAGAGACAGCTCGATCCACTAGTCTAATCTAAACAAGTTAGTAAAAGTGTAATAAAATTCATAACAATTTCTGTAAGTGTAACTAGCTAACCACTATTTACTTCCATTTGAAAACAAACACAATTCAGTAATGAGTGGGAGCTCTCTTTCACTACTTTCTTTTGTCCTGTACTATTTAGTACTTTATGAAGTGATTAGTCAGTTTATTGCGTACTTTCTTTCAGGAATACCGTGTGCAAGGCAGTGGGTTTTATTTCAATAGAAGATTCTCATTTAACTATGTTAACGAATTTGGGCCATAGCCATTCTATCGTCGATGAAACAGCAGTGACACTATCCCCTACTACTCCTAGAAGTTCAACAACAACTAATTCGACTCCCGGGAAACCAAGAGGGATCCCGTTACTCGATTTGCCGAAACTAATTTCAAGGTGGGATATCGTCAATACTTTAATTACCTTGATATTTGTTAATTTGTTTATAAATCTTCTTTTGACTGTAGGGAATTGAGGATGAGAGTATGGAACAAGACTTTACGTTTACCTAAATTTGACATCTTAATTGAGCCACTCAAACCAACAGCGATCAAGAAGAATTCTGTCGAACAGCTCGATAGTACTAGTAAAAAGTACTCCAGCTCTAAGCCTAATTTCATTGTGTATTCAACTTTTGTTTCCTCAATATGTAGTTTCCCTTTCATTTTAGTAAATTAAGACGGCAACGAGTGTTGAGTACATCAGCTGACGACAGTGACGCTACTGATAAAACATGTGCTCCAACTTCCGATTCAAGCGAAAGCGACAACGAAGAGTACTCCACTACCACTACTGCAGAATCTTGTATAATTGAAGATAATCATATTTTCAATTGCACTGACGATGACGATTATGAACCTGATGTAAAGCGGCGGAGAAGAGAACCGCGACGAATACTAACCCGTAGCGCAAAGAGGCAAGCTGCTCTCAAGCGTAAAGAAAATGGAAAGCGGTAGGTGTCGTTCGCAAAATTAGGCTCCATTATTTGGTACAGTGCGTCTCTTATTTTGTACATACAATTTGTAGATCTACGTTCATAAGGACAAGAAGTGGAAAAAAGCGTCGTAACGTGATTTGTTCATCAAGTGAGGATGAACTTGGACATGCTTCGTTTCAATCACCTCAACCGCCATCCCACAGGCGTAGGCATACACGAACACGACTTATCCCAAAAGAATCCATAGTCCGGCGCAACCAAATTAAGTATGATAGGAGGTATAAGTAAGGGCATATGATAGTTTTTTTTTAGCTAGCTTGTGTCCGTTTACCGTTAACACAAATTATTGTTTGCCGTATTTGTTTGATTTGCACCTTAAGAAATTTAAATTATCGTTTGATGCCGCTTTCTTTTCATTTAGAAAGAAACACAACATTGAAGTCGAGAGCTGTGGCAGTGAGATCAGTGACAATGATGATCCGGATTACTCTATTTCCGATCAAGAAGTGACATTTTGTAAAAAGAGGAGTAAAAAGGCGAAATCAGGATCTAGAATCAAGACGGAAGTCGATGAAACCATTGGTAAGAGAAGACAAGAACTTTTTTGCTTATCACAGAATCACAGTTGCTTCTCATAAAATAATTGTTACTGACTTGAATAACAAATTCTAATACGATTGTATTTTTCTTATAGCTGAAGATGTCACAGAATTCAAACACCAAGATTCCGACGATGAATCTTTGGATACAAGCGATACGCTGCCCATTGATTTTATGGAACCGTCTGAAGAGCTTCCATCGAGACCATGCCCAATTAACGTATTAAAGGAACTGAACGTTTCATCCAATTTAAACGTAAACAGTTTGGAATCTACCGACTTGGAGCCAGCAGTGGAAGCCTCACCGCATTGTGCCGATCATTGTAGCTTGGATTCGAGAGAAGACGAGTCAATATGTGATTCAGGCAATCCGCCTGTACTGTTGAATCAAACTGGACAAGTCCAACTTCCGGAATATACAGACATCTCAAATGGAGCTGATTCGCCACCGCCACCAACATTGTCATTGGAAAATACGTACACGCAGAGAATGCCGGAAACTGTATCATCAAATATGACAATGGAAAAGGACAGGAATATGTGGCAACAGGGACAGCTGCCTCAGGTTCCAGTTACTTTATATAACGTACTACCACGAGGATCAATAACTTTGGACTTGCCAGCTCTTGGACAACCACAAACACCACCACGCGCAGACTCTAAATCATGTGACAGGAATTCATTGAAGTCTTTTCCGATGCGGCAAGCTGTATCACCAACTCAATTACAAAACACAGGATCTCAAACTGTTACCATACATTCTTCACGTTCGACACAAATCCGTAACATTCAATCCATGCCTCCACTACAAAACGAGCTCATGCAAGAGACAGCCCCTCCTTCAAGCCCATCAAATACTCAAAACCTTACACCCGAAGTACAAATCCCGGAACCATTGAGAACCTCTTCCGAACCATCCCCAAAACTGCCACATACAATGACATTGTCTGAAGGTATCTCAAATCCAGTGTTGGTTGTTACGACTTTTTCAGAAACACTTTCGGCGGAAACGCTGGCAGAATTTAACAACTTAGGCTCAACGGTGGATGTGGTTGTTCCCATCATATCTATCCCATCTCCCGCTCCTGAGGTCCAAGTCGTCGCGAGTCCAGTGCTTCAGGATGATTCTCGCTCAAAAATTCCGCAAACTAATTTCTCTTTTGATCCTACTGGTCTTGTTCTAGAAGAAAGAAGCGAAAATTTACAGGAAACAAGAGATGCAATTTCGCCACTCCCGGAAATTATTGGGGAAGTAAACAACAAGGTTTGTCCAATTTGCCTACAAACAGTACATTGCTCAATTCTAGAAGTGCATGGACGAAATTGGCATGCCAGGGACGATTTGGGTCCGTTCTTCTCTTTTGCTTGTTTGTTGTGTCAACCCGAAGAGCCATTTCAGACTTTTTCAACCTTTGTCGATCACGTGGAAGTCCGTCATCGGGAAATACTTACCAATGCTTTTGTTACCGTCCCTTCAGTTAAAAAAGCCACGGATATTAACCTAGGGTCTTGCAGCATTCCGAGCTTCAATGCGGTAGCCTTTCGCGACCATTTAAACTCCATAATTTCTGCCGAAGAATCGCACAATACTGAATCTTATGCTCCTCCAAGAAGCCGTGGGAGACCGAAGACGCAACCTGCAAATGCCATATTTTCAAACATGTCTTTGTTGGATTCAGCTCAACCAAATGCACATAATTCGGTGGTGAAGGCCATGGTATCTCGTGTGGCGCTCTCCTCCATCTGTAAGAAGTATTTTGTTGACTCTCTGAGCCGTCTCGATTTTTCGGCACAACATCTTACTACGGAAATGGTACTGGTTATTAGAAATGAGTTAAGCTTGGCTCTAAATCGAATATTTCTACAACACCAAACTGCGTCTGTGGATCAGGATCAGCAGATAAAGGAGCTAAAGGATGAAATGCATCGTATTATAGAGAAAGTTGTGACAGCACAAAGGCGTCGTTGGAGCGATCCACCTGTTCATGTATCGCGTACTACTATTACCCCAGTCCAATCATCTCCAGTGCCACTGCCAACTTCCACGGTTACCACGACCCTTTCGTTCTGCCCATATTGTTCCTATTCAACTACTGGAGTGCAGACTCTGGAACTGCATGCACAGATTCATAAAGTTGACGTTTATTTCACTGGAACAAGGGAAACTTTTAAAATGTTTCCTTGTGACCATCCTCAGTGTCTGACCAGGTTTGCCAGCTTAGGACAATTTTTGAATCATCGAGCCGCAGGAACGCACTCTATCTCCAACAATTCCGCACACATTATTCCTGATGCTGGATGTGGCAGAGTGATTCGTGAGATATTTCCTACAGTAAACGCTACAACCCCAGAACTGGTTTCACGTCTTATCAGTACAAATCCACAAATTACAGTCTTCAGGCATGAACCATCACTTCCGTTTTCGTCAATACCAATCCAACAGTTACAACCAGTTACAAACAATTATCAATTTCTCTGTCCAGCGACGTATGATAATGATGTTGCCACCAGAGGTGAAAGACGACAAACATCGGACGTTGGCGTTCGTTTTCCGGTTGTCAACAACACTGTCATTCCTTCAACTTCCAAAGTTCATCAGTCAGTGCCGAATAATGCTTCCGAAGTCCAAGCTCCATTGAACTTTACAATGCATAATGGAAATGATGCAGACGAGCCTGAAAATGGTCCCGTCGACGACGACTCCGATGCCGACTCATACTTTTGTGACAGTTGTAAAGTGGATTTTCAAACGGCGAAAGAGGCAACGAACCACTTAATTGAAGTCCATGGAGTAAAGCGCTTGCATTACTTTAATAAGTAAAGTTGATGGGCATGGAGTATTCGCTCAGATATTTCAATAATAGAAAATATTCTAACGCAGCCAACCAATTTCAGCGTTCTAATATTCAAGTTTTGACTTCTTTCTGTCGAATTACTTAAGATAGTTAACAGGTTGTTCTTTTAAGCTTCGGTAAACGCATGTCACAACAAATCAAGAATCATCGATATTATGATATATATTTGAGTAGCAGCCCCGTCTTCAATTTTTTAAGCACATGAGATTAGAAAAGAGAATTTTTCCTTATTCAATGCAATGATCTGACTTTTTTAAATCCCGGCCAATTAGTTTAGCGCTCTGCGTTTTGAGTTCGTTGATTGATTAAATTTATATTTTTATAAGGTTAGAAATCTTTCTGCTCACGTGCTTTAATTATTAATTATATAATTATTTTCTTAATTATTTTATTTCCGTACAACGGAAGTTGATTGTTTGATCTAACTTACTGTTTCCTCTTGCAAAGCGAGTGTGCCCATCTATGTATTAATATGAAGCTGTCAACTCCCGACCCGATTTCCTCTTCAGTTTCTAGGTTGGAAGCCAAGCGAAGAGTTGGGTGGGGAATAGGGAGTTGGTTTCCGTTCTTCCGGTGTTAATTAATTATTGTTTATTTACTCCATTGATAACTGTCAATTACTTACAAGAATAAACTGACACTGAGGCTACCAGTGGCATTGGACATATTGGATCATGTCATATACCTGTAGTAAGTTTTGACCTATTTAATTGCCACAAGAATTGTTTGCTAAAAACTCAACTAGTTTATATTGTGGGGATGATGACACAGGCATGGGTAAGATTGTGCAGGAAGTTTAGAGTAATGATTTATAAAGGAAAAGAAATTATTGGGAAGCGTTAGTTGAATCAAGGATTCGATTACTCATCAACCGGCGATTGAATTCGAGTTTGGTTTTATGTCCTTTTATAAACAGGCACTTTACTTTTTGATTTTTCTCATTGGACACTCACCTCTCATCTCTGTCAGAATGACGCATCCCACAAAAAATCCCAAAGCTTTATATGCTCACCAAAATTAAAATTGATCATTGATACATTATAATTAGCCATTATTGTCAGCGGAAATCGGTATGGATTCGAAAAGTCAAAGATTTATGAATATGGTAAATCAATTTACCTCTAATGTTTTATTCCGTTTATTTAGAAACCATCTTTGCGACTCTTCCGAGAACCCAACGAGGTAACCCAATTGTACTTGGTGGTGATCCCAAGGGGAAGAACTTCCTTTACGCTAATGGAAATAGTGTGATCATTCGCAACATTGATGTAAGCAAATAATTAGAATATTAGAATTCCTTTTTATTAATGAACTTCGTGTATCAAACAAGGCGGCTATACTTAATGCGTGGGTATTTATTATTATGCAAATAATAAATAACTACCTATTCATTGAGTTAACTCATTTCGCTAAAACCATGAGTCCATTGACTTTATAAAATCGAACGTTTGTCCAATCCACCAGACTATTTTTAGATCGCCCTGATTCTTTTTTTAACATACTGCCAGATTTCTGGAAACATGCCATACCCCACGCATTATTTTAGCATTTGATTATTTAATTTATTTACCACCGACGAGAATCTTCTCGCGTAGGCAGGACTAAACTGATTTAGAAGCACATTCTCATTGGTCCGCAATCGGTTGGAGTTTGAACTGTATCCTCCATTCTGAACATGAAATATTATTTATGTTATATACTAAATTAGTAGTATGCTACAGTATAATGTTTTAATAATCACTCCTCACTCGAATCTTCAAACTTTTAGAATCCTGAAATTTCGGATATTTACACTGAACACTCTACCAATGTCTTGGTGGCAAAATATTCCCCAAGTGGATTCTACATAGCATCTGCCGGTAACTCATTTACTGATTATTTTAACTGATTTTGTTTTAATTACACATTTTTATTAGTGCGCGTATTTTTCTTTGATAGATCAGAGTGGAAAAGTGCGGATTTGGGATACTGTCAATAAGGAGCATATTCTTAAAAATGAGTTTCAGCCGTTTGGTGGACCGGTGAAGGATTTATGCTGGTCACCAGACAGTCAGAGAATTGCCGTTGTTGGAGAAGGGCGCGAGAAATTCGGCCATGTCTTCATGGCGGATACTGGTACTTCCGTTGGTGAAATTACTGGCCAAACGAAACCTATCAATTCCGTCGATTTTCGTCCCGCCAGACCTTACAGGATAATTACTGGCTGTGAGGACAATACCATAGGAATTTTTGAAGGTCCCCCATTCAAGTTTAAGTGCACGCAGAAGGTAAGAGAAGACAACGAAACAAAAACACTGCGGAGTGGAAACATTGTCAGTTTTTTTTTGCTTCAAATATTCGCCGATTCTTCAGGTCCATGGGCGCTTCGTTCAAGCAGTTCGGTATTCTCCTGATGGTGAATTATTTGCGTCCGGTGGATTTGACGGGAAAGTCTTCCTCTTTACCGGCAAAGATTCTGAACTTGTGGGAGAGCTGGGAGCGCCTGCCCATGCTGGAGGAGTTTATGCCGTAATTTATCTCTGATTTCATCTTGTATTTTATTGAATTTTTACCTTTCTGCGGTACGTAGTGTAGTAACCATACCATGTTATTGTTTAGGTTGCCTGGAGTCCAGATGGGAAACAACTCTTGACTGCCTCTGGAGACAAAAGTTGTAAACTTTGGGATGTGGAATCTAAGGCTTTAGTGTCGGAATTTCCAATGGGATCCCAAGTAGACGATCAACAAGTGTGTTGCCTCTGGCAAGGCAATCACCTACTTTCTGTCTCACTCACCGGATTCATCAATTACTTAGACATTAATAATCCCACCAAACCCGTGCGAGTGGTCAAAGGACATAACAAACCAATCACAGTGATGTGCCTCAACGATGGACGTGATAAAATCTTCACCGGTTCTCATGATGGTTGGGTTACTCACTGGGATGTGGCTTCCGGAGTCAATGGCAGAGTCAACGGACCGGGGCACGGGAATCAAATCAATAAGATGAAAGTAGTTGGAGAGAAATTGTACACTTGTGGGATCGATGACCATCTCAGGGTCGTAAGCCTGGAGGATTTTACTTATGACCCCGTCCAGGAAGTAAAGCTGGGCTCACAGCCAAGAGGAATGGACATTGATGGTGGTCGAGTTTTGATTGCAACGGTTAAAGAGGTATTACTTATTTGAAACTATTCTGTCATTATTTCAGACAATATTTAGCTCATTCATTTTCAGTTGTTAGTCATTGAAGGGGGAAAGAAAGTTGGATTTCTAGGCATCAATTTTGAGCCATCGAGCCTGTCTTACAATCCTGTCCATAGTCACGTAGCTGTCGGGAGTTTATCGGATAACAAGGTGAGTCCATATTAACCAGATATTATGGAATGGAAAATCTTATATTTCTGAAATTACCATTCTTATCAACATTTTTTTTTTCAGGTCCATATTTTTATTCTCAGCGGAACGACGTTTACTTTGAAAGAAAGTCTAAGTCATGTTGGAGGAGTGACGGACGTTGCTTATTCTCCAAACGGAGATTATCTCGTTGCGTCTGATTCACATAGAAAAGTAATCCCTTACCATGTTCCTGATTATCAATTAGGAAGCAACAAGGAATGGGGATTTCATAATGCTCGTGTAAACTGCTTGGCGTGGTCTCCTGATTCTAAGCTTGTGGCTTCTGGGAGTCTGGATACTACCATTATAGTTTGGAGCGTGGACCAACCTGCCAAACATTTGACGATAAAAAGTATGCTGATCAATTATTGAATTACGTAAAATATTTTGGTTTGATGCCAATCTTTGTACCACAGATGCGCACCCACAAAGCCAAATTACAGGATTAGCATGGGTGGACCAGAGTCAGCTTGTGTCAACAGGTCAAGACGCGAACACAAAACTGTGGGAAATAACAGGATTTCCCCCAGCATAATGACATCTCTTATGGAGCATAGCCTAACCGCCAACCCGTACCCGACCATATACACGTCAAATGATTGGCAACGAAGTTTTTTTTTCTTTTGGAAAAAAATATATACTTTCCTCATTACATAATTCCGGAAAGATATCCA
This sequence comes from Bilobella aurantiaca, assembly GCA_021029175.1. Lineage (NCBI taxonomy): Eukaryota > Metazoa > Arthropoda > Collembola > Poduromorpha > Neanuridae > Bilobella > Bilobella aurantiaca. Next base: position 14,700 of record VYYI01001979.1, read on the forward strand.
AATATAATATTACTAAGAAGTGTTGAGATTTAATGCAAAATGCAAGAAGTACTTCCGAATATATACTACAAAAACAAAACAAAAGTTTCTATGAAGTATTAATTTTTCGTGCACTACTGAATAAAGGGTAAAACCAGATAATGATCCTCATCATTCGTTTTCTATCTGCTTTAATGTGTTTCCCCATAAACAAAGTTTGACAGATGTATATTTTGATCCTAAAATTATTTAGGTAATGAATAGCTCAAGTTGTATTGGAATAGTAAAGCTACAAAGAAGAAATACAGCTTCCAATACTCCCAAGGACAAAGGTTTGTGTAAATAAAATAATAACCGTAAGAAAAAGGTAAGAATACCTAGCTATTTCTCCGCCTGAAGAACTGGATTCTTAACCACGATGATTACAGAATCTCCACGTAGAAACATTTTAGAGATGAACCGATCTTTTGTAACTGGTTTACCCTAACAAATGCGACACAATATTCAATTATGTTATGAAAGCTAATGAAGTATAATCCAGTTGGCTCACCTTCTTCTTTTTTCCTTTACCAGGTCTAGGATATTCAGTCCAGATTTCCTTAACGTTCTCCAGTACCATGTTACAATGTCGATCGAATGCCTTCACACGTCCGAGTAATTTTTTGTTATTACGGACATTTATCAAAACCTATGTGAATAAAGGGAAATAGTTCTTTATAAATAACTAAATATAAGTTTTACTCTACTTTTGACCAACACCAAGCTGAATATTAAATTCAACTCGCAAAAAATCCGCACCCTACCTGTGTGTTGTTCTTCACCGACTGTTCCAGAATTGACAGAGGGCCGGTGGTAAACTCCTCTTGTTCACGTTTCGCCAGCTCCTCCGGTGTCATCTCCGATTTCGGCTTCCTGTATTTTAATAAAACTGTATCAAATTGTCGTGATTGCCTGCCATTACATTGCTTAAGTTAGTTCAAATAACTGCAACAAATCGTATATTTTGAGAAAAACGATTCGATTTGACTATCCCAAAACGTTATCGGTATGTCAATCCTCAATCGTTCGTCAAATGTCAGTGCCTAGTCTATTCACTAGATCCGATCCAATGCAAGAGTCAATTGGTATAAAAATCGATCAGAATGGACTTACGTTACGCCAGCCATGTCGAAGCCGGTTCGTTAGGTGATCGACGTATGAACTTTACTCCGAACGTCCGATCAATTGAACAGTCTATGTTGATTTAATTACTAAATCAAATTAATGGATTTAACTTAATTGTCAATTAACAAAAGGCCGGCTGATCTTCGACCTTTCCCTTTTTGAGTTGAGGGAAGCTGAATTCAAACAAAAAATATTTTCGATTCTCTTCCCGCGCCTCTGTTGCATCTTTTGAATTTATGAATTTACTCTGTTATAATTCCAAGAGATGTCACTGAAAACCAAATTAATTTTCCTTATCAGCTTACTTTAGTTGAAGTTAAAAGCTTGAATTAACTAACCAATGTTTAAGTTCAATTTGAAATATAAATAAATATCATTGTAATTATGAGCTTTTTTGCCCGTGGTTGAACTGTACCGCGAAATCTTTTATTGTTACATTTTCTTATACTATGATGGCCTGGAAGTGGAAACCGTTAAACTCGAATTGAATCCTACAGCCGATTACTCGCCTCTCACGTAACCTTTGAGACACGTTTAATTAGCCATAGTTAGATGATTCCGTCCCGAAAAAAAAACCCACCGTAATTCAACCTTAATTATAAATTAGTTAAACTTAACTTTTGAGTAAGTGAAATTCATGTAGATGCTGGTGGACCAAATTTCCCTTCTTGGTAGGTTGTTGTGATTGTGAAATTAAATGATTTTAGTTTTCTTCAATTGCACAAGTAATCATCATAGCTTCATAAAAATGGTAGCACGCCATAAGGTCCAAAAAATAAGGGCCAAAATAATAAGGGCCAAATAATAAGGGCCAAAAATAATAAGGGCCAAAATAATAAGGGCCAA
>VYYI01001980.1:0-16678 GCA_021029175.1 Bilobella aurantiaca
GTAGAAGTATGAAAAGTGACAAATATTGTCGTTCATGATCCCGTGTCTGTAAACTTTCTAACGGTAGAAGTATGAAAAGTGACAAATATTGTCGTTCATAATCCCGTGTCTGTCAACTTTCTAACGGTAGAAGTTTTTTTCGTTTTAGCGTTTTGTCCAATGTAGGCGATCCTTGTTTAAAATATCTTATGAAACATTGTGTCCTATGCTAGAGCGTAATACCATTGAAGGGTAAAAATTAAAACGTCATTTACTAGGCTAGAATTCATTCATACTTTTTTACTTTCATTATCATAAATTTGTTATATACAGATTTGTATGTAAAGGTTAATTTGAGTCACATATTAACATCGCAAATTGACGTAGTGTATGACGGTCACACCAGCTTAGCGATGAATGACTTTATGAAGGTTGCTGGAGCACTCGTGCCAAGAATGACGTTGGCAGCCTGATGAATCTTGGTTGAAGTTTGAAGGGCAGCATTTTGTTTGAATCATACTTTAGAAACCTAAAATTTAGAAAATTGAAATCAAGAAAACCTTCAAAAATTCAGAAAATGTGGGTTATTGTGCTATTTCATAAGCTAAATCTCAATTATGGAGCGTTATTTGACTTTTCCGCAAAGCAAATAATCAACATGTAAAATATTGGGTAGAGATATATGGTAATGTGGGAACTCATTACCACAGACGTTGCCATATCAAGCAGGCACTTGTTTTACCGCTGGCTTATGCAATTAATACAAAAATGGTTAGCATATACCTTATGATGATGATGAATTTTATTTGATATAAGGCAAGCCCAGATCAACATGAGTACGAGAGTATTGTAAAATATACCAATTACATTTGTAGCTAAGCATAGCATAGTCCTTATGTAAGTTTATTTAGTCCAAATCGTGTAAGAATCAGCGTCAGAAATTTTTTCGCTTTTACAACCTCGTCTAAAGACGTCTAAAACGAGTTGTTTTATGAAATGAAATTTTTTTTTGATTTTTTTTTATAAAATAACATTATTCTTGCCGAAAGTTTTTATTTCCTGACAAAACAAAATACGCCAGCAAGTGGTCAGGTAAGACAAATTAGACTTTGTTTTCCGCATGCTGTTATGAAAACCAACTAAAAAGAGAGATGTGAACATGTGTTTTAGATTTAGTGCGATTAATTTTTCACGATTTGGGCAAGCAATTGCTCATTCTTCGAATTAACTGGAGAAGTGTTAACCTAGAGTTATAAAAAGTGGGCGAAAAGCTGTGCGTTTTCAAAAAAATTATAAAAATTTATATAGTTACTATAAAAAATAATACCGAAAAAGGTTAAAACTGTCAAGTTTTAGAAAGGTTAGATTATTTCCTTTCTTGTCAGACGAATGTTACTGATCCTTGTCTTAAAATTTATTATCTTAAAATTAATTGTCTTAAATAATTTTGTCCTATGCTAGAGCGTAATACCATTGAAAGATAAAAATTAGTGAGATTTAGTAAGAGTAGAACATGCTTCATCATTTGTTAGAACGTCATTTACTGTGCTAAATAATAAGTACGGAGTGACTCCAACCCATTCATACTTTCTCGCTGTCGTTAACATAAATTTGTTATATACATATATGTATGTATAGGTTAATTTGAGTCGTATTTTAACGTCGCAATTTGACGTAGTGTATAAAGGTCACACCAGCAAACCGATGAATGGGTTTTTGAAGGTTGTTGGAGCACCCGTGTCAAGAATGACGTTGACAGCCTAATGAAACTTCGTTTCAATTTGAAAGGCAGCATTTTCTATGAATCATACTTTAGAAACTTAAAATTTAAAAATAGAAGTCAAGAAAACTTTCAAAATTCAGAAAATCTAGGTTACTGTGCAAAACACTATTATCTGACTCTAGGCAAATTAGGGTTGTTTTTGGATCACCTTAACACTATTGACAGAAACCGGGTAATTTCCATATCCTCTGATTGTGTAATCTAATCACGGAGATACCCTAGGTCAGATGAGAGGTAATTCTTTTGAAAAGGAAAACAAATACTGGTATTTTTTGTGGTCGAGGCTGGCTGGTGGAGAGGGGCAGGAGTCCTAAACCACTAGGCCAACCCCGCCCACAGCTAAACCTCAATAATTTTATTGCGTTTTACTTTGGTCAGGTTACAATTTTGATTTCTAGGTTTTCATGTTACTAGACTACTCATTTAAAAACTATTGTGTGGGCCTGCTCTAAACTTGTAGAGATACATGTATGTATGTTAATGGAGGGGGTATTTCTACCAACACCGCTCAGACCACAGTCGGACACATTGCAGTAACTCCATGAAATACATAGCCAAAAACCTCCCTATCGTCTCCGCATCTTATCGGAGTCAGGATACCGCTTTTCTAAGCTTTCCATCGACTCTAGGTGCCTTAACGGAGAGAGATGGGATTCTTCCGTAAGGAACTCCTTGGTTGGACATACGCGTCAACGCTATCAATCTGTTTATGCAGATTGTCCAGTAAACAAGCAGTAGTAATAAGGCATCTACTAACAGAGTTCCTTTATCTCGCCTTGCTTATCCCCAGAGCATAGACGCTTATCGTCCTATGACACTGTTTTATAGGGCGGATCAGGATTTTATCCCAAGAAGCCAGTGGGAAGGAACTGATGTCCTAGCCAACTAGGCCTCACGGCCCTTGACATATATGCTTTGCTACTCAGCATTTATTTGGTAACGCAAAACAAAAAATTCTTTGCAAAGTATTTAATTTTGTTTCATTTAAATTAAAACTTATGTTTCTAGTTTCAAGATGTTGAACATGTTCAATTGTTGAACGCATTGTGAGTTTGTTTTTGATGCTGTTTGACATATGCCTATAGTCCTTGTCAATGTTTGCGTGTGCTAGTGAGTGGGTGAGAATGGTCTCGGCCTGTTGAGTTGACTTGGAAGTTCTGAGGTCAGAAGCTTATAGGGGTTTCTGCTGGGCAATGACCGTGGGGTTGACCACCAAGGAAACCCTTGCTTAGGCAGAGGCTGAACACCACCGTACGCATACAAACCCATGTTCAGCCTCCACAACAGAAACTATACAGGCTTCCAATCACCACTACCACACCACCACTTTTTTCTGTGCTTGTTCCGAGATTAGATCTCGACACCTACCCAAGTTATTACAATTGTAAACAAGTTAATTAATTGTTTGTGAATTTTTTTTAGTCATGTAGTAGTGGTTTAGGATGATTATGAGTTTTGATAGTTTGAAATGCTACGTAACATAATCAAACTGTTGCTATGACCATTTATTTAAACAAAATTGGAAAACAGAAAAAAATTAGCAAAACAAGCACCAATATATAGAAATCTAAATTCACTTTTCAAGTTTTGGTAAATTTAACAGAGTTTTTACTCAAAACTCATCTATTTGGATCAAAACTAAAATAAACCAACTTAGCAGCTATATATTTGTGTTAGCCCTGAGTTAAGGCATGTCAACTATACGTATACAACATATATATACGTATAAGGTAACAACATATTATGTGAAAAAAAAAGTCTTTAATTGGATTGTTCAGTAATTTCATTGCATTCTTAGCTCTTCTGCGTTTAACAAGTCCTCTCAAGGGCAATTGAAAAAAAAAGAGTTTCTAGCAGTACATGAAAAAGTGTAAGCATGTCTCGCACCTTGCATCCATTGCCGTCTGTGTAAGATATAAGCTATTTTTGCATTTAATAATTCATTCCCCTCATTCAAACCTCCTGAAATTGTATTAATGACGTGTTGAATCATTTAAAATTTAACTATTCCCTAGTTCCTATTCTACTTTTCTTTTGTTGTAAAACTTTATAAATCCCAAAAGAGGGGATTTATGAAGTACTCCGAGGATTGCACCAGCAGTGTTTTCACCATTACAAAATCAAAATTTAAAATTATAGCTTTTTTTGGTTCTTATTTCAATTATTATTTTTATATTGCAAAATAAAAGAAATCTTTTTGCTTTTCACACTGCAGTAGAATAATAAATTCTCATCGTAACATAGAATGTTAGTATTCGTGTTCCTTGGTCTATGTTTGCTGGAGTATGTAACTTTGATTACGGTAAGCCAAATCCAAAGGCATATGTATAATCTATGACATTATATATTATATGTTATATGCATTATATACTTGTAGGCTGAAACTGGACTCCTTCACAGTGTTGCAAATCCCTCAAAATGTCTACATAACATGGGAGAGTTAACCGAGAGGGGAAATGTGTTTGTAGGAGATTGTCGAACAGATTCGCGTGGGTTGATTGACATCAGCAATATTCATGTAAGCAATCCAATTGGATTTGTACCAATGACTGATTATGATTATGTAACATGGAAAATCTAATCAGGCTAATATATAGAATAAAAAATCAAATAGAATGTTATAAGCTAAATAAGTTTAGCGGTCAGTTTTACAAAGCAACTTAACATCCACATTATTACACGTTAGTTGCTACTTTTAATGTATTAATTCCTGTATACTTCCGTTGTTTCTTTTTTTAATTTACTAAAGTTTGCATATTTCTTAATGTATTTGATACTTGGTTTTTACAGGAACTTGAAATTGGCTACGGAAACCTTAAATTTGCTAATGGTTTTTGTATAACTAACTATGGTAAGCCACCGGACAATTACGCTCAGCTTCGCAGTTGGAATTGCGATGATGCAGCATCTGCAGGACTACAAATAATCGATGGAACCGCAGTGAGTTGATCTAATTAATAGAAAACAAAACTACTATTTACAAAATTACATTTAAAATTTTCAATGTTATTTAAATATTTTCCTACATGTTAGTGATTTGTTTATGTTAAAAAAAGTGTAAATTATTAGTTTCTGTAGTCACTGCTAACTATGAGCAATTCAAAATGAAGAACAAATCTTTAGCTTATATGAAATGTACTATCAATATAAACTAAAAAATTACAAATTATATATAATGTATAAAAACAAACATATTTTTTGTTCCTAAAAATATATCTTGTGTTCTTAAATGTTTTGTAGGACAACATTTTCAGACTTGCTCTCGAGTCCTTGGGTGGCTTAAAGTGCGTTTATTGGGATCCGAGCAATAATCACGGGGTTCAGTTCGATCGTCTCGAGCCTTCGTCGTCCTTGTATAATTATCAATCATGGGTTATTGAGCCTAGTGCTAATACATGGAAAGTATTGAAGAGCTTTATCAGTCCGGGCAATTGTGTAACCTACAAAAGTAAAAATGCACTCTCAATGTTTGAATGCAGTCGTGAGTACAAAAATCAAATAGTAACAGTGACCGAGGTAAATTATGCTACGATACTGACGTGATGATAAATTATTTTCAACAAGCATTATTTTTATTTTAGAGTGGGGACGACTACTCGATAAGATTTGTCTTCAGTTCTCAGTGTATCAAAATTTCAAAGAGTGGCTCACTAAAATCATACACTTGTGGGAATGGAGCTAAAAAACACTTTACTAAAATTGAAGTTTTGGTTAGTAACCAGTTTTTAAAATTTTATTTTGTTACGTTACCTTGGATACTCACTTAAAGCCAACAGACTTTATTATTTTATTGTACTTTTAGGCTAATACTGACTAAAATATTCAATATAATAAATACTACAATAGATTTTTTTGGTGGTAATATCATAGGAGGGGATCATTAGATTAAAAGGCAAAAAAGGGGACTTTTGTTTAACAACTCAAGCAAGCGCCGTTAATTCTTCACCATGCAATGAAGACTTGTACGACCTCAGTCAAATTTTTTACCTTTTGGAATTTAGTGAATTACCGAGGGTAAGTGGCTATTGCAAATTTTATAAAAAAATGTGTTATAACATTTGCAAATTTTAGACTCCAATTTAATAAATTCGAGTTAAATATATTAAATATTTTTTTAAAGTTATACCATTTTTTTTCAAAAGCGCTATAACCTCAAGGGAGTGACATCCTTAGACGAAAGTCCATTAGAACCGTTGTGCTTAAAATCACTACTTCCTGGACAACTCTCCCAACTAAGAATTCAAGATTGCTCTTCTGCAATTGCCACATTTGATAAAATTGATGAAGACGTAATTTATACACTAGTCAATTTGTTAATGTATTACTGATCTTAATTATTCATACAACTTTCCAATGTTCAGGTCGATGAACTTAACTCAGGACACATTCGACTAAACGGGAATTGCTTAACGCTTGGAAATGGAAATGTAGTATGGGAAAACAACTGTGGAGTGAGTCCTGGTCAAGATTGGTTTGTGGTTTATAAGGTATTATACCACTTATAATAATACTTATAAAGTATAAATTTCAATGTTCATTTGGTACTTAATTATTTCAATGTAGGATAAGACCGATTTGGTTGAACCAATTGCTCAAATCAAAGAGGCAATCACTGGTAAGTGCCTTACAGGAAGAAGACGCGAAGTTGCCTATGTCAAGGATTGCGGCGAAACTGAACCGGAGGAGTACCAGTTATGGTACCTCAGCGAAGTCGACATGATTGACTAATGGAAACCATTTTGAACGATTATGGTTTAGGGCGACATTTTCATTTTTCAGCAGGCATTCCCATTCATTCGCATTGTTTTTTCTGTGTGTAGGGTTAGCACAACAAATCTTAATGGCAAAAAGCTAAATTACATTCTCTCTTTGTTTATAATTTGAAATTCTATAATGCAAATAAATTGACTCAAACGGTTCTCGGCAAACTTATTAGTAATTAGTTAAAATAGTTTACTAATGGTCGTTGTGCTATTTAGTCTATTTGTCTTACCATCTTAACCTCGTGGAACACTGGGACTTTAAGGTACAAGTACAGAAAGAGATTGAGAATGAAACAATGGAGTGCAGTCACCCACCCCCCATCAAACTGAGCTTACTTAACCTGTTGTAGCTAAAATAGCCCATTTGTATGTATCAAATGTAATAACTAGCCTGTGCTCCAAATGAGTAATGAAATGAACTATTTTAGTAGTTGTACTAAAGCAAAAATTTTTTGTAAATATGCCTGAAGAATCTCCTTGAAATATAAGTTGTAAATGACCTTCTCTAAGGTCAAGTCCACCTGACGATGCATGTATGCGTAACGTTGATGTATGCTGAATCGGTAAAAAAAAAGTTTTCCATGGAAGATACTTTGAAGCTAAAACGCTAAACTACAGTCCATGTCAATTAAAGAGTTGATTTGTAAAAATAGGTATATAATAGACAGAGAATAATCAGAAGCTTTCAAATGTAGTTTTTGCTAATAATCGAGATATGCAGGATTGTATTTGACAGTTGGCTTTAGGCAACCGGTGGTTGGAGTTGGCTCTTGTAAAATTCCTGGTACTCATCCAATGTAACATACAATTATTAATGGGAATTATTTTCAGTATTATTAGAAAGCAGTGATTTGAATTTCAACTGGCAAAGTGATTTTCTTCTCTTGTCAACTCAAGTTTATGGTTTCAAGTTGCTGTTTTGAAAATTTAGTTTTTAGGTTATTTTAGGTAAAAATTTTACTGTAAAAATAAAAATACGTTTTTATTTTGCAATTGAGCTTCATTTTTAAACTTTAAAAGATATTAACAGATCACGCGTGAGATAAAATACATGTTAGATTTGGTGCTCCGATGAGGATGTTATTGAGTATACCGCTCAAAGCAAACATAGGGTCAACCTCACTCGGTCATTGGGGAACCAAACTGAACCTGTTGAAAAGAGCATTTTTAGTTGATCTAAATAGCTTAAATCAACTAGTAAAACAGTAGATACAAATAAGATGGAACTGTATAAGTTAACGTAAAATGATGTTATAGAATAATATATTAATTATCAAAAGACTAAATATTTGGGTTAGTTAGCAACAATCTTTGCTTGAGCGTCGAAGTTGACCTGTGTTGTCATAACCATAACACCCGTAGCAAAAGCACGTGTTTGGGGAACCGCCGTCACAATCTGCTTTGCAACTATCGCCCAATGCTGCCACTATAGCACAAAGTACAACGAGAAATTTGATAATTAACACAACAGAAAGTGCCGCAAGGACCTAATTTTTAGAAGAAATTTTCCGCAAACGGAATGTATCAAGCAATGAATGTAATTGACGAGGTAGATTGACACAGTGAAACTTGATATCATTGGTATCGCTAGCAAGTTTTTATTTTTGAGTGAAGAAAAATGCAGATTACCACAATAACCATGGCGACAGAAAATAGTATTATTATAAGTTGTTCGTACCATTTTATATCATATTTTTTTGCAAAGTGTATAGAGTACAGATAATGCAGGAGAGACATACATGAGACCGATCCGTCTCTTCTCTTTTCTGATTCATTTTACAACAAAATTAGGCGCTTATCACTCAATCTGACTACAATAGTGTATAAACTAATTAAATTATCTAATTTTTTAAACTCATGGGGATTATATAATTATTATAGCTGGCTCAAATTACATTAACTGAAATTAATTTAATCTTTAACCAACATAAAATTTTCAATTAATATAAGCATCTAGTGTCCAAAGGTACAGCTAAAGTTGTCCAAAACAGCACATTTTCAAATCATTTAGCAGGCTGATGAATAGTTACCGCATAAAATCGGGCTTGAAAATCACCCGAGAACAGGACAGAAAGGAAGTGGATGAGAAGGAAGAGAGCAACTCTGGATGCTAGGTAATCAGAACGAACAAAACAGAACAACAATAAATAAAATTATAAATAAAAGCAACTAGTATGTTAAGTCGCATAAAAGTGTGTCTGTGTGTAAATTATAGAAAGTGTACCTCTATTTCAAAATTTTATTTTAACATTCTTGGAGGGAATCGTAACTTTAACATTAATTTTATTTTTTAAAGTAAATAAAATATATTTTTTTTAAATATGTTGCCTTGAATAAAATTCAAATTTTTCACAAAAGTTTCTTTTTGGCTTATCAACAATAAGCTGTATGTTTGGTATACTTTCAATTAAGCTTTATGTTTACGAGTGATATATTAATGTACTACTAGTATTGATTTTAACATTACTATGTACTTATGTAATCTTACATTGTTTATGTGGTTAGTACAGATGAATCAACAGAAGTTGAGAGTAACGCTAGCCTCTGAACTCTTACCAAGGGTTTTAAGGTCATTGGTCTACATAAAGGTCAAGGACTAACAAAGTGCCGTGTAATATATAAGCTTCCGAGCTCAACGATTAAATGAATAAAAAATGAATAGAAAGGGAAGCAAAATATGTATATAATCTGGATAGAGAGTTCATAAGAATTCTAACCTAGACATTAAAGCAGAAGCTATTTACGTTTAGATTTAGTCCTTTTGGGGTAGTTATTTAAAATATTCTTGAAAATGCAGTGTGATTTATCATGGCACAAGTCGCCAAGTGCATCTAAACCAGAAATCAAATTGTAGGTAGGTGCTTTATGAATTTTTGAAACCAGAAAAGTTAGTCTAAATTAGCGATTCCCTGTATAACTTACTAATTAAAAAAATCATGATAAATCATGTTACGTTTCTGATGGGTACCAACGTATTAACCCAGTAATTAAAAACAAAAACGTCTTAAATATAACTACAGAGAGTTTGATTTTGATTTTGTGAATTGCTATTCTTCATGCAATCATAACTTCTCCGTTTCAATTTCAAACATGCATCGTGGACTCCTAGCTCTGATTTTGAACATCACGAAAGACTACGCCTGCCAAATGATCAATGATATTTTTTTGCAGCTTGAGTCTCCAAACAAGTAGGAAAAGAAGAAGGAGCATTGAGAAGCAGACTGCCGTTGCTATGAATATAAATAATCCTGCAGTAGTCGTTGTTGGAACTTCCATGACAAACACTTTTACAATCTTCTGATCCTCTCCAGCAAAGTTAATTCCAGTGCAGATGTACTCTCCCTGAGTGTCATGTGACAACTCTCGAAATGTTTAAGATAGAGGTTCCGTTTTCGAAGTTCTCAATTAGCTCCAAATTAGACTCGGAAAGGAGGAGTGTCTGCAAAATAAACAATTTCTTAGCGTGCTTTCAAATTATATTCAAATTAGTTAATTGTTAAAACTAATAATTGCGGCAACATGGTGTAAACATTTCCAAAGGGATGCCAATATCGATGAAGATAATATGGAACTATATTACAATTATGTTTGAAAAAAAATACTAAGCAAGCTTACTAATACCGAAAGATTTCAATTTGATTTACTGTGTTTTAATTTCCAAGAGCGGGCTTTCTTGGCTAATATTAACCATTGCAACTTTTCAATTGCAAATTTTGAATTGCGTTTTGATTAGGTAATAGTACATTTATGGGGAAATCTACAAATAATTTTTCTTCATTTTCAATACTTTCTTTTGGTTTTCCAAACTAAGTCATTTTGAAGATTATCCAACACATTAAAATCACGTATTTCAAAACTCTATACGCAGCGGCTTGACTGTATTAAGATAAACATACAATTTATAAGAAAGCCTTTATGAGCTAACAATTGTGCAACATACATGTAGCAACACATTATACAACATATGTATGCCATGTTGAGCTTTAGGTTGTGCGTAAAATATATCTGCAATTAATTTATTACTTTTTGACGTTTTTAATACCTCTAACGATAAGCGGAATAGATTTCTTGACCCATTCCGATGAATTCCAAACCGGAGCATAGCAAACCAATGCCTCCATCTCTATTCCCGCGGTTAGCAAAACAGTGTTGAAGTCGCTGCCTCTTCCGTAAATAAACTTTTCATCGGTGTACGGATTAGAATTGTCTAAGTTTGCAGAATATCGAGGATAAATTTACCAAGAGCAAGAATTTCGAGCATTAGTAACGTATCAATGTTAGGATCTGGAATAGTCAATTAAGCTCATGTTGCTTAATACAACATACCATTTAGAAAATGAAGCGAATTATTCTTCCATTTAACAGCCCATTGTATCCCTCGACTAAAATAAAAATCAGAAGCATCACAGAAGGCAGAGATGTTTTGCATATTGTAAATTGATTGAAACAAGTCCAAGGGAATCACTGTCACCAAATCCTCTTCATCAACTCCGTTTAGACTAAAATCTAAAAAAAAATAACTTGAAATAACAATTCTACTAAAAATGAAACCACCCGATGTGTGACAACTCAATTAGCCCATTTGCAACATACAATTAATTTCAGCTGTTGGATTACTTATATATTAAATTCAGTGGCTGACAAAATTTTGAAATTTTAAACGTATCAAGACTTTTGAGAATTCTAATTGAATTTTAGAAAATGAAGATTCAAATAGGGGATCATTATTTACAAGATACCGTGCCCTGAAAAATTACAATTTTCATGTATAAAATTCTTCAAAGGATTCTAAAATTTCTTGATAAATTTAAAAATCCCCAAAATTGGAATGTGAATGTCAGATAAATTTTAGCATTAAAGTCACCTGACATAAGTAATAAACTATATAGTTTACATTGAAGCTGATTGGCGTATCACATGACGTATAGTTATAAGTAAGTTATAAGTTGCTAATAGTCTTACAAACTTTGGTTGTATCATTGTCAGTGAAAGGGTTAGTCATGCCAGTAAAGTAAGTGTTGAAAATATCAATATCGTCCCCACGACATCTAAGAATTCCGGAATTTTTTCGGAAAACTTCATACGTAGTGCAACTTCCGTTGGCACTCCACCTAGGATGTCCACTGCTTATCTGCAAAATTCCAAAAAAAAATTATGTGGAAATGCTTCTAGCCAACTATTGCCACACACATACATTCCTACCAAATGTGTCGACTAGTATCATTTCCTTTTACGTTGTTTACAACAAGCTAAATGTGCATAGTAGTTTTTCATATGCTTACTTTGCTTGTTGCTTACCTTGGCAAGATACTCCTCTTTTAATTTGCAACTGACTCTGTCTGCACAGTAGATGATTTTGAGGTTAGGAGGTTTCCAGCTACTTGAGCAACAAACAAAGCGTCCGCTTGCTTGATCATAAGCGAATGTAGCGTTAGCTTTTATCGTAGTATTGAAGACTACGTTTGCCGGCTTGTAGTCATGATGGAAACCTTAAAGAAGTTAACAAGCATATACTAGACAGAAATATTAGAAATGGTCTTCTAGTGGGAGGTTTACATTAAAGTTAAAGTCATTCAGGAGCGGTTTAGGATATTTATAGAAACAATTATTTAAAGTTAATTTAGAATTTCATAGTTTTGTAGGAGCGGTTTAGGATCAGGGGTCGGCTAGGAGAGGTTTGAGTTTTGAAAGTGGGTGGAAAAAAGGGTTTTTTTCTCATATCGGTTTAACCCAGAGATTTGGGGGGAAACACCGCACATACACCCTACTAAGACCAATTTAGCTTGGTCTGTGGCGATTGAAATTCGATTCCTCGTTAGATCTAGAAGCAATTTATTTAAATTATTTCAACCACGTCAGGCTAAATTTTGCAAAACTAATCTATTATAAACATTTAATGTCGCAATTAGAGTTGGGCTACAATAGATTGCGTCTCAACCATAAAATAAAAATTGAGAATACTAATATGATTATAAATTAGGTTTTAAGTGACTTTCCTAATCGTCAGCTCCCTGCGTCATGGTGGTGTTAACGTTATGTGTTAACGTTATGTTAACGCGATGTTCAGGACATGCAAAACTCGGTCAAATATTAGCGGGGAAAGTACCACAGCCGTAATGTTTGACAATAAGTGTATCATACAAGTACAGTGGAATTCAAAATAAGAAATAAAACTGTTTAAATTAAGTTGGCGGTGTTGGTCAAGTGGTTAGAGCGTCTGTCTCTCCTCGCTAGTGTGAGAAAGTGGTTCAAATCACCCGATCAGCCACAAAATAGTACTTTTCATTGACTTTCTTCTTATAAAGTTGCCTTGCCTCTGACCTTGTGTATGTCAGTTTCTCCGTAATCATGCATTCATAGACAGAGGATAGAGAAATTTTTAAATGGCCTCTGTTATAATTGAGAAAACGATCCTCATTTTCCTAGACTCACCTACAATTATCAGGCAAAAGCTACGGGGGTTCTTCACATTTTACTTATCACACTTTTTACATTTCACATTTACTGTTTAAAATAGCCATAATAAGTAAGATTATGGGCGTTTGTGAAAATATCATTTTTTGATGTTTTTTTGACATATGTGGGGAATGGGCTAAAATATAAATAAGTAAATCAAATATAAAACTTACTAAGCAAAGTATAAGTTGAGAAGTTTTAGAACTTAAATTTTTTTAGAACTTTTTTTTTTGTCATTTTGGAGAACTTTCTTCGATTATAAATTTACCATTTTTGTTTTGTCTTATGTTTGCAGAAATCATAATGACATTCATACTGGCAATGTTGCGATGCATCAACACGATACAGGTACTCTAAAGTGCTCTAGAAAAGTCAAGCACGAGGCAGCTGCAAATTACGCAATTATCCTAGACTTTATGTGGCTACCGAAGTGGAGGAATAAATTGAAATAATATCAACCTATAAAAGAGCTAAAAAGCTCATCAGCAGACAGCAACGTTCCAATTTCTAAATCTCAAAATTAGAAACTAATTTCAAACAAGTTTTGTAATTAAAAACAAGTTTTGCACAACGCTGTTGAATTAGAAAAAATGGTAAGCACTAAATTTTTTATATTAGCTACGCTTGACAGATTTGTAAGAAAGTACTTGCATTGTTTCTTTCACAGTAATCCACTTTTTTCATAAACTAAATTAAATTTTATCTATCCTATTTTGCCTACAAGCTCTGCTCAACAAATGACCTTAAAAAATTACTTGATTTGCTGTTATGATTATAAGCTAACATGAAACCAGATGCATGTTTTGGATGCGTTTCAAGATAAAAATTGTAGATGTCCTATGCAAGATTTTCACTTCAAAATTTAAAGATATAAACACCATAAATATAAAATAACATTATAAGAATAATTTGTGATACTATGTTCTAAAATTCTAGGCCAAGACATATATCCAAAATGTTTTCGTTCAGCTTGCATTTTTTGCAATCCTCGTCTCCTTCTGCCGCGGCGATTTGTACTGCAAATTTGTGGCTTTGGATATTCCAGATACAGCAGGCCTTTTAAGTTGTGGTGCTTTCGGGTGCGGACAAGTCTGCTGCACAACGTCATACACTTTCTGGGAGCAATATATTGTTCCAGATGAACAAATTTATGGGTCCTGCTTCTTAAAAGCAAGTTGCAGCCTCACCAGTGGTTTGGAGGATCCGAAAAAATGCTTCCATTTTACTAATTATTCTTGCGCTTGAACTGGCTAGTAGAATATACATGTCAAGTTGAATAAATTTCTTGTTGCTTTTACTACTAAGACTTTTTTTTACATGTTTTGCGGGTTACCTTGGATACTGTGCAGTCTAAGACTGAGTTTCTTAGAAAAGAATATGTACATTTTTTGATGTTGGTAATTCTCTTGTGTGTTATATTTTATATTGATTCTAACCTACAGAATAAAATTGTTCAGTTACTGTAGTAAAGTATATAAGCCAAGAGGTCAAAGAACTCGGCTAAACTATGGAATAACCTACAAAACTCATAAACTGATAAGAAGACCCACGTTTACAATGAAAAATTACTACGATCATGACTAGCATTACGGAGTGATGAACACGGGTTCTTAATGGTCGTTGGAAGTTAGCCCCTCAAAAAACATACTTACAATTTGATTTTTAAACCTAACCTTGATTAAATATAATGAATATTCGTATGTTAATAATTCAAATAAAACCTAATTAGTTTAATTAAAAATTAATTAGGATTTATTATACTATTATTATGATTATTATAATTAGTGATTTTGAAAAATACATTGAGGGGCTGAGGGGCTAACTTCTATCTACTGTTCTTAATGGCATCAACGTTATGACCGAAACCATATTTAGAAACTCCAGTGTTAATGATTTTATTCATCCAATTAATCAACCAGTTTTATTGATGTAAGGCAAACGCAAATCAACATCAGTAAATAATAGTGATATTACAGAATATCGTAATAGCGTAAATTAGTATAAGTCAATAAGCTTCTTAGTACCTTCAAAAATCACAAATTTTACACGCCCCTAGCTTAATTTTGCGCACATTTTTTATGCTTTTCCCTGTTTTATCATATATTGCGCACCCCTGGCTTCAATTTGCAGACCTTTTATGCCATTGCTCTTTAATAACATATTTTGCACTCCCATGACTTAATTTTGCACACCTTGTACGCCCCTGCACTATTTTTCATTATATTTTGCACACACTTGGCTTCAATTTGCACAACTCTTTTTTTCTTTTTTATGCAGAATTCGACGTCTAGCGTGTGTATTTCATCAATATATGGGGCGGAATGGTATGCAGTTTAGTAACATCCAAATAACATTGGACATCATTAGCCTGTACATAATAGCAACGCTTCATTGTCAGAGTTCATGTACTTCTTTTTGTCCTTCTACTTGTAAAGGACAACTAAACGACTTCAATTATTTGAGCACTCAAACATCCAATTTGGAATACTGGAGTATGCGGGTCCATAACATAATTATTCGATAAATTTTTTCTAACATTTCGACGTTTACTTAAATTTGATATCTATAAAAAAAAAAGTTGATTGCTACCGGATTGTTTTAAAAGCGTAGTAAATTAAAGCTCGCGCTCACAAACACACCTGGTTTCAAATTCAAATTGCAGTATTTCTGTGTATCTCCCTGTTATTTGACAATACACCGTGGTAAAACGGTCAACGAAGTAGCAATTTGGGGTTGATTAGTATCATCGACGATTATCGAAACCACGTGAAGAAGTTGTTTCTTGCAAAATGTTTCAACATTAAGGGGTTCATGTGAAGGGGTTATTTTGGAATGAAAGGGTTACTGGGTGAATCAATACCATCGTAACGTTTCGATTCATGCAAAAGTATGATTTTACCTTGAAAGATAATTTTGAAGTCAAAGGATCATTTCCGTGACAAGAGGATATTATTATAACCATCATTTTTTTTTTCAAAAGTAGAAATTAAACTTGAAAGGTAATTTTGTAGGTCTAGAGGGCATTTAGTGGTCATTGGAGGCCATAATAATAGTACCTTATACAAATGTTGTTCCACTTTACAAGAAGGGGTAACTTTTGTATTGGTCATTTTTCATGTTGTCATAGAACGATATTTATTTTTATTATTACATTTAGATTTAGTCCTTTTGGTTGTAACACAATTGTAGCTCTGTGCTTTATAAGTTTTGGAACCAGAAAACACAAATTAGCAATCTCATGTATAACTAATTAATTTAAAAAAAAAATCGTATAATATGTAATAATAAAATGTTTCTGATGTGTACCAACGTGTTAAACCCAGTAACTAAAAACAAAAACGTCTTGAATATAATTACAGAGAGTTTTAGTTTTATTTTGTGAATTGTTATTTTTCATGCCATCGTAACTTTTCCGTTTCAATTTCAAACATGCATCCTGGACATTTAGCTCTGATTTTGAACATCACGAAAGACTACGCCCGCCAAATGGTCAATGATATTTTTTTGCAACTTGAGTCTCCAAACAAGTAGGAAAAGGAGAAGGAGCATTGAGAAGCAGACTGCCGTTGCTATGAAAATAAATAATCCTGCAGTAGTCGTTGTTGGAACTTCCATGACAAACACTTTTACAATCTTCTGATCCTCTCCAGCAAAGTTAATTCCAGTGCAGATGTACTCTCCCTGAGTGTCATGTGAC
>VYYI01001981.1:0-16672 GCA_021029175.1 Bilobella aurantiaca
CTCCTACTGCACTGCACTGGCCCGGCCTGGACGGCCAAGGGAATATAAGATTGACCACTATACACTATAGTGTAATATTATAGGAGGGATGATGATGGATGGGGTGAGGTTGTGTTGGCATGCGTGTATGTAGGGGTGTGTGTGTGTGAGTGTGTCCATGTGTGTGTAAAAAATGGTGGAAGGGTCCAATTAAATGATATTTATATTCCACGGAACCTCTAATCATCCCCCGCACCCCGTTCAACTGACCAACATGACAACTGGACTCGAGCCGGGCCGGCCAAGTTCTTTTTCAGTTGGTGGACGATTGCTGGTAGAATTGAAAATGGTAGGGAAAAAACTGAGTGAGCTTTTTTTGAGAATGGAGTTTTTAAACGTTTTTGGCGTTGACTAGAAGAATCCTGTGAGACTGATCTGGATGTTTGATTTTTCTGAGGCAGAAGGTCAGGGGTTGTGTTTGTGTGAGTGAGTGAGTAAGTAGTGATTATGGCTGACTGAGAAGGGCAATGATGACTTGAAGACTATATAGGTGTTCATTGTGTGGTGATAACATTATGGCTGACTTTGAGTGAGTGAGTGAGTGTGTGTTTGCCTGTATTGTGTAGCCAGCAAGTTTCCTCGTCTTGGTAAATCTCCTCTTCTAATTAGCATTATGATTTGGCTCAAGGTTGTGAAGGCCATCCTGCAAGGCGGGTGGATATGCGACGGTATAGGCTACTGACTGAGTGCTGTCTCTATCGACTGACTGTGAGTGTGCGGGACGGATGCGTTTGCCCTCGGGTGGGTTCGGAGAGTCCGACAGACGTGCTGACTGACTGACTGACTGACTGACTAGCTGAGAGGGAAGCTGTGAAAATCTGCTGAGAGTCTCGGACTAGTACGAAGGAACAGCGGGGGGATCCTTGGACTTGGACTTTCATGCTCGGCCTGTGTGGCCGAGGATATAGCATAGTAGTTTGTTGTGCTATCCAATATTGTACCTTATATGAGCCGAAGGCTCAAAACTTTTTCAAGCGATGATAATAATGATAATATGGCTTTGTCTCGAGTCAAGGTCCCTCTCTTGTGGGCTCTCTCGTGATTGTCTGTGTGTGTGTGTGTGTGTTTCTGTGTGGAGGGGGGAAAGGGACGCGCGGCTGGTGACTGCAGACCATATATATACACACACACAGGTTTCTTTAAGGTATCCACTGCGCCCACACAGTACTCACACTCCACTGACTGTGAGCGCTGTCGCAGAGGTACCTCTCGAGCCCCTCGTACCTGTCTGTCTGCCTGTCGAGCCGTCCCGATGGCATTGTATGGTGCATGTAATAGTGTCTGGTGGGACGGAGGGGGCTGGTTTGGCTCTGTGTCTCCATGTGTGAGATTTAGGCATGATGATCATGGTAATGATGAGTGATTTTTGTGGCTGAAATTAATTTTGTGAGTCCCTCTCATTCATCCGCATAATACATTTATGTGACGGCGGATGGACGGTGTGTGTGTGTGGGTCTTATGAGCATGGGGGTGTCGTTGTAGGTGTAGCAATGAATATTGCTATTGTTATGACTATTATATTGCGTATAAATTATTGGTCCCGTGCTGAATCAATCTTCCGACTCCTTCCATCGTCCGTGACTGTTGTCAGGGTCCCTCCCAGTTTTCCCTGGTGGTCAACTTTGAAGTACTTGGAAAATAACTGACGAGTACTTTGGGGTACCCTCACTTGAACACATGGTGGAGCACTTGCTGCTGAAAGATCATCCCTTATGAGTGTATATTTCAGGAACTCGAGAGACAAAGGAGCGTGCGGGACTGTAAAAAGTTTCCGTCTGATAACTTGATGTCGTCACGTGTGAGGATTTATTGATCCTTATGCGTTCAGGTTGCATATATATTTATATATGCTAAAACCAGTGACTCTGAGACGTGTTGTGGGGTGCTGTGGTTGGAACGAAGTTGGTAGTGGTAGCCTTTACCACTATCACACCTGACTTGAGCCCTGCTTATGGATAATTGTTTGTTTAGTCCCTTGTAAGGATTTTGACGGGGGGACTCTGTGTGAGCCTGGCTTGTTGGCTGGCTGACTGGCTGACTCTGAAAGTTGGTGAGGGCTACCTTGTACTCTGCTCTTGAGAGGGATATACTCTACTGTGAGTGAGGTCCTCGTCGGAGTGTATGTTCATTGGCGTGCCATTGGGAAGCATATACAGAGGGAGAAATATATCTATAGATATATATATGAAGGAACTTATGATAATGTTGCATTTGGCATTGCATTGTGTTTTTATGCCTATTTTACCACGGACTCCTCATGTCTCAGTCAGTGGGCCCGCGTCATTATTATCAAGCTAAGGACGTCCTGTACATGGGGGTATGTGTATGCATAAAGTATGCGTGTATAGATCTGCAAAGAGTGGGGAATTTTTTTACGCCTGTACCACCAAGTATACACAGTGGTATTAGCAGTAGTCGTAGTAGTAGTAGTAGTAAAAGCAGTAATAATAATATAGTTAGAATAATAATAATAATAATGGTGTAAGTATATTATGCATGTGTAGGGGTACATGTGCGAGTGGGGGATGCGGAGGAACTTTTGAGTGTCTTTGAGCTCTCCAAGGTAGCGTGCAAATTTTTTGCCGCATTATCATTGGCTTTGAGTAACACTGTGTGTGTGTGTGTGTGTGTCGTTGTTTTTTATATGTGCATATAGAGGTATACATATAATTACACCAGTATACTTGAGAGAGTACCCCACATGGGAAATTAGTTGTTTTTCACTACACACACACACTCACACACACACACACATACACACATGGGTTTCCGCGGAGGAGCAGCATGTGATGCTGGATGGATCCATGTGCCAGGGCTGTATGTATAATTTTTTTGCCATATATCTGCGTCAGGAGGGGGTTAGGAGTACTGGTAGAATTGTGCTGCTGGTCGTATATGTATTGTAGGCAGGCTCCTTTGTTCCAGCAGCATGTGCTCGAGTGAGCTACATACATAGGCACGCATACAAATACACACAGGCAGGTTTACACACGCAGTGGTACACATGCAGGCATACAGTTGCACATGCTCAGGCACTTATATAGACACAGGAATACACACACACACACACACACACACAAATACATGCATATACATAGTCACGCAAACAAGCAAATACACACACACACAAAGACACACAGGCACGCATACACAGAGTTGGGATTGGGATGCACGCTTATAGGTTGCGGCTCCAGTGTGCCCCATGACTACAGCATACAAGTTCTCGTCACATGAGCTGGTCCACTACTACCACACCGCTTTGTTGCTGGCCCAACACACTCTGTCTGTCTGTCGTTCTGTGGCACTCGGTCTGTATGTGGTTGATAGTTTGTTACCGAGTCAATTTCTTCAGTTACCCTCTCGAGTGACTTGCTCGGGAGAGAAGTGTGTATAGGTGGGGAAGGAAAATAGTAAGGCCGGGCAGCAGAGTACTTAACTCATACATACACGGTGGACTCTTAAGGGGACGTGACTCCTGGTCCCCAGAGGATCATCATCATCAGCATCATCATCCTCATATTATCATCATCCTCTGCAGTGCTGTGGAAGTGGTAGTGGCCTGGATTTTGTGTGGTGGTGTGTCACCCGGACGGCTCGCAATTAGCATGCTGAATGGGAATCCGCCCTGTTATACTGTGAATAAAAGTGGTGACGGAGAATTTGAAAAATGTATGTAGAAGGGACTGCTGAACTGACTACCACCACCACTTTAGGGGCTGGAGTAAATAAATAAAATTGGAGTTGTTATTGTATTGTGGCTCACAGTCGGTGGGTATTTTTGTGCGGTGGGGTTCTAGAGGTGTTGTTGCGTGGTTGTGTGTGTGTGTGTGATGCAAGAGGATTGGGGAGACGCCGGCTTGATCGGGTGATAAAAGAGAGAGAGAGAGGGAAAGACTATTTTGCATCCTTCCTTTGGATAAATTTCGCCCGCTGTTCTTCGTCTTCTCGCTATTCCTAACTCTTTGTGGAGTTCTCTGCTGGGGGATGACATATACGTGTGCTGAACTGTGAATAAACGTACGTTGAAATAATATGGAAATGATCCCGGAAAACACTCTGTGTGTGTAGGGAAATTGGAGGAATAGTCGTTTTTTGTCTTGTGTGCTCACGAGTGAGTGAGTGACAGGCTGATAAGAGTTGACAAGAGTTTTTTTCTTATTATTATTGGAACAAGTAATAAAGCCTGTCGTCGTCGTCGTCATTGTGTTCGTCCTTCCCGGCAAGGAAAGTTTTTGGGATTTGCACATCATTGGTTGTGGGGACTGGCTTTTGCTGTGGGGGATTGGAGTGGAGATATAATTGGAAGAATTTTAATTTGTTCCTACATTGCGGAATCGTTGCGGTGGAGTGCATCAGTACGCAGCTGTTGTTTGGCGGAGGGTTCGCTCCAAATAGGAGTGATTTTAAATCTCCCGCCTTATGAGCTTGCTCCTACTAGCCTGTGATAATCTCAATTAGGATTGAGTGACAGATTCTCGGATTTGTGGAGATTTGCATCTGAGAGTGTCTTTGTGCATGTGCTTGTGTGTGTGTGTGTGTGTGTGTTTGTGTGTTTATACGTGGAAATTCCCTGATTTTAATAAACGTGGAGGAACATGCCTTGTGTGTCCTGCTCGGGTGATGTCGTCATTTCGGGGAGGTAAATTACAAATCATTTGGTTTTCCATTATGAACACGAAGATTCCACGTTCGCCATTCATCAAAAAACATCCTTTGCCTCCTATTATTGCACTTCCTTCTCAATACGGTACTGAAGAGATGAGCCTGATTGAATCATCATGTGTTAGTCAGTTAGTCAGTCAGTGTGAGAACGAGAGCCAGTTTTCCCTTTCCCGCCGCTCCATTCAAATCCAACGGCGTTCGGATTTCCTCATGCATACATGCAGCAGCCGCCGCAGTGGTGTGGTTGGACGGAAGAGACTGTGGAGGAGATACTATATGTAGGACAAGTATGTATATATAGATGGTCGAGTACAAAGAGCTGCACTTTGGATGGGACATTTTGCACATGCACAAGCGTTCGCAATGAATGGACTGACTGGAATGTGGTGGAGCCGGGCTAGTACACTGCTGTGGGCGCGCAAATCTTTTCACTTGTGTCCCCTGCCCAATTGTATAGTGTGTAATACTGTTGATGTCGTATAGCGTTTCCCACCAAATTGTGTTGGATTCAAATTGGTGATTCCGATTGATTTGATCCCTTGATTGGATCCCACAGCATAGTAGGGTGATAGAAATTCATGATAATAGATCCAGTGGAGAAATCCGGAAGAGTGCGGATTTGGTGACATTGGATCCAGGGAAGTTTCTATGGGTTTTTTTGTGAACAGCAGATGAGGAATGAAATCATATGAGGATTGATTGGGGTCTGTGTGTGTGTATTTGGTTATTTGTGGAGGAAACGGATGTATTTAGCGCTTGCGGGGGCGGTGAAGCTGTGCAAGTCCTCCGGCTCCTGTCTACGGCAGTATTCTTTGTCTCACGGTATATTGTGTGTACTGACTGAGTATGTGTGTGTCTTTGTTGATGTATATTGCTGGTTATGGTGAGCGCCTGCGAGCATAGAGTGTGCGACTGTGAGGAGTCATAATGGGTAGGTGATGATGATGACAATTTAAATGATAATGAAAAGTGTAATCCTTGAAGACTAATGTATGAGTTATTATTTAAGAGGAAAAATCCTTGCGTGGAAGTGTTCAATAGGATATTTGCTTTGTTGAGCCTCTACGCAGTCCTTACAACTTGCTGTACGGTTGGTGATAATCAGCCTGCTGTATCCTTATCATATCCTCCCTTGATGTTATTATTGAGGGGTACAGCTCAGGTGGGTGCTTGGTTGTGTGCGTGCGTGTGTACAGAGAGTTTGTTGAGTCGTTGTGAGGGAGCAGAAGCCTTGCCATAATCCATAAAGTCTATACACGGATGGTTGGATGAGGTGTGGACTGTGGACTTATACTCACTGACTGCCTGCCTGCCTGCCTGTCTGTCTGTCTCCCTGTCTGCCTGACTGCCTGCATTTAGTTTGGATGGATGGGGTGGGCATATGTGCCTAATGAATAATAGGAAGCTGACTAGAGCGTACTGACTACTGACTGTGAGGATAACTCTGGTGGTTTTGCCGCCGTGGAGTCTTCCGTTCCCTGTGAGTTTGTGTTTGTGTGTGTGTGTGTGTGTGTGTGTATGTATGTGTTGTGAGTGACAGGCTGTGAGTTGATGACGAGAGATGTAGAAACTAGATTAGGTCTTCTGGATGAGCGTTTATTAGCGTTAGGAAGTGCTCACCTAACTGTTTACTTATTTATTTATTTGGTATATCCAGTCAAGTACTGGTAGCGAGTCTGCAGTGGTTGGAAATGGCGGTATTTTACTATATGTGAGTGGAGCGGGCTTGTTATCCGGATGGAACTCCATCTAGGTTCCGGAGTAGTTTCCCCACATTGGGGGCCAAAGGGCTATGAAGTGAAATGGAACGTGGAGTTGGTTGGATCAGGGTATGGAGTACGTGTGGAGAATATGTGTGGGTGTGTGTTGGGACCTGAGTTTTCCGGGAGAACCATTCTTTGTGGGCTATGGGATGGATGATGGGTAGACAGGGAGATGGTTACAGAGAGAGAGAGAGAGAGATGGAGATAGACGTGATGGATGGATGGGTGGATGGATGAATAATGAAAGCGTTTTGGTTCTTGTTTCCTTCCAGGTCCCAGTGTCGAGCGGTTCTAGGAGGAAGTTCAGCCCGCACTTGTACAAATTCTGGGTGTCCTTCAGCGATTTCCCAGTTGAACACCCGAGCCCTAGGAGGACCCCATCATTTGGTCCACATCGCACACCCCCAGCATCATCATCATCATCACCATCCTCAGCATCCGCTTAGCTACATCAACGCTGCCGGTAATTTAGGGAACCTTCAAGTTCAGCAGCAGCAACAACAACAACAACAGCAACAGCAGCAGCAGTTACTCCATCATCACCAGCAGCAACAGCAACAGCAGCTCCATCAGCACCACCACCACCACCACCACCCCCAGCATCATCACTTACACGGGACGAACGGAAGTAATAATTGTGTGAGTCAGTCAGCTGCAGCCGTGGTTGCAGCCGCAGCAAATACCGCGGCGACAGCAGGTCTACTCGGAGCGGGAGGAGGAGGCGGAGGGAATACCGGTTCGGCGGGGCCAGCCTTGGCGGAGGGAGGTTCCGCAGTAGGGTTCCGACTCTGTGATCGCCACTTGTCCGTGGGACCCGGAGGGGCCGGACTCGCATCCTCGGCTCCCGTCAGTCTCACCCCAATCTTCTCCTCGTCCAGGTCCTCCCTGCCTTACTATACTCGCGGTGGCCATAAATTCCTTCGCAGTCGATCAAGGCACCGTGGAATGAGCATGGGTCAGAAGGTCTCAGGTGAGTGGGGAGTCCGTTCTGCGTTTGACTATTGTGTTTGCAATCGTGCAAGTGTGAGGCGGGGAATTTTAATTTCGTGATTATTTTGGTTGTTGCAGTCGGAGGAGGCAAAGCAGGTGAACGAGTGGTAACCACGAGGACACCTGGCCCTCGGGATCTTGCCGAGGAACCGGTCCTTCCCCCCAGGCTTGACATGCTCCTTGACATGCCTGCCGCCCTCAAGGAAGTCCAGTTAAAGTACGCTTGGAACTCGGAGGATCGATCACTAAATATTTTTGTTAAGGTAAGTGGGAAACTTTTGTGTGACATGTTGAGGAGTTGAGCCTGGAATGCTTACATAATGCTGCCCTGTGTTGTGAATTTGCCAGGAGGATGACAAGCTGACATTCCACCGGCATCCCGTAGCCCAAAGTACGGACTGTATTCGTGGAAAGACTGGCTTTACGAGGGGACTTCATGTGTGGGAGATCCATTGGTCGACCCGTCAACGTGGGACGCACGCAGTGGTCGGGGTAGCTACTCAAGATGCTCCTCTCAACTCCGTCGGTTATCAAGTGAGTCCTGTGATGATAGGGATGGATAGCACGGACCAGCTCCGTCCCACCCTGCGCTTCTCCCAATGTGTTTAATGATTTAACTCGTCCTTCCTCTCTGTTTCTTCTACTACTTGCAGAGTTTAGTGGGAAGCAACGATCAGTCGTGGGGATGGGATTTAGGGCGCAATAAATTATATCATGATAGTAAAAATACGACGTCAGGTACCACGTACCCAGCTTTACTCAAGCCCGATGAGAATTTCCACGTTCCAGACACGTTCTTAGGTATGTCCGGCTCGGCTCATTTGCTACTACGTCTTCGGCTCATATAGCTTTTAGTTGCCCGGATCGATTTCTAATGATGATGCCGTATCCCTTTTGATTCCTTCCATCCAGTTGTGCTAGATATGGACGAGGGGACGTTAGCATTTGTGGTGGACGGTCAGTATCTCGGCGTTGCCTTCCGCGGGTTAAAGTCCAAAAAGTTATTCCCCATTGTGTCCGCCGTGTGGGGCCACTGTGAAATCACCATGAAATACATCGGGGGTCTTGATCGTAAGTTTATGATGATGATCCTGATGATTATGATGATTCTGGATGGTATCCCGGAAGGGATTTGTGACCCTGGGATGAAAGCTAATGATGTTTTGTTTTATATTTTTTGCCACAGCTGAGCCTCTGCCCTTAATGTTTCTGTGCCGCCGTGTTATTCGACAATGCATGGGTAAAGAAAGACTGCATCGAATTAATGATCTTAATCTACCTCCAGCTATTCGAGATTACCTTTTATACAAGTAAGTTGAGATGAACACATGTTGGTGGTGGGACGCGGGGGAAATTTGCGCATTCCTCGAGCAGATCTCCAGTTTTGACAAGGGCCATGCTGACAGCTTTCTTTTTTTCTTTTCGTTTTCAAGGGACCGGCGGTAACCTCGTGGGATTCGGAATTGAGTCGTAGTAAAAGTAACAAAATTCAATTTTGAGAGACAGAGAGAACATTCTTCGGTTGTTGAAGGGAGGAAGGGAGGAAAATATGATGGAAGGTACATCACATCGACGGGACATGGGAAAGTGTCGTCACGCAGCCATATTGAACTTGTATAATCTTCTTTGAGTCGAATCTGAACCTTCTCGTGTTTTTTAAAAGCATTACCGAGGCCACCTTCAACCACCCGCTCCCCCCCCCACTCAAAGCCACACATATGATAATGGATCAGCGGAGGGAATGTTCTTTACCGACATTTGTTCAATGTGTTCCGCTGCTGTTGTTGTTTTTTTCCTTTGCTTTGTCTCAACGGATATTTTTTGAGTGCAGTGCGGCGGATGGATATTATGTATATATATATGCATACATATGCAGTTTTTAAAATTTTCCTGAAGAGGATGATGGAGGATCCGACGACGGACGGACTTGTGATTTTTACCACCTCCGAAGCCCTCCCGGAACAATAACAATCTGTCTTTCGCTCCCTCACACACACTCACAGCGTCGCTCAGCTCAGCTCGGTCATTACTGCTATACAACTCCCGCCGCGGCCCACCTCCTCCTGTTGTTACTCTCCTCCGGAGGATCGCCTTCAACTCAAGTCATGCAATCAAAGAGCTTGTGGAAATCCCAGTTGTAGGTGTGTACTATGTGTGATGGTGGTGAAGGCCATTGTAGTCTGGAGCACCTGAAACAGTCACCGATCCACCGTCCTAAAACCATGTATGGGAGTGTGGGATGATGAGTCTGCTGTGGATGATCCTCCACTGCTGTGTTTTAGCAGCGCATTGTTCCTGTCATCGTGAGAGGGAATCAACTGTAGCTGTGTTTCCGTGGTGTGAATGTATGTGTGTGTGTGTGTGTGTATGTGTGCGTACGTGCGTTGAGTATTTCTGTGGACGTATGGAAATCCAGAAAATTGGAATAGTTTTTTTTATACTTTTCTTCCTTTTTGTTGTCGCCTAGAACGTATGTTAAAATTATGTATATGCATACAATGTCGTCCTCGTCATCGTTTTCTTTCGATTCACGTGTAAAGTATGCATGCAAACATACATATTGTAATGTATCTTCATGCATCTCTTTTTTCTTAAAGAATCTGACAAACTTGTTGGTTGGTGAATAACAAGTAAAGCTGCGTAAGAGTTTTATAATTTTAAGCATCCAATATTGTTTTAATTATTTTGAGCATGATTATCCTACGATTGTGCTACATATATCATCCATTTTAATAATGATATGCGGTTAAGTAAGAGAGGACAAAAACAAATGTTGTGTGACACTGTAGTAGTGTAGTCAGATGGAAGAATATGTTTCTCAAGGGTGGATCGGAGCTCATGTTGTTGTGAGTGATGGAATTCAGACTCGGAGGTCCACATATCATGAGCTCCGATCCCCCTTGCTCCCTGACTCAGGGTACAACCTCAGCAGTTGTGTTGTGGAGGAGGTGAAAACGAAAGTGGCTGGTGAGGAGGAAGATTTTTGTGAGATGCTCACGACATTATTTTTCACGGGAAATTGGAATTGTCAGTGAATTTGTGGAATTTTTCAACTCGGTGTATCTGCTTCGGGCCTTTGAACAGAGAGGAATGAGCCGGTTGACGATGAGCCGCCGGCATAGAGAGTGTGCCTGCCAATGCCCAGTTCAGCTCCCTCCTCCATCACCGCGTAATGACCGCTGCACGAAGCGGCTGCACTACTCAGCTCCCGTTCTAGCTCTTAAGTTACTCAACTCCGCGTGTGTACTTTCCTGGTGACTCATGTCCTATTACATGTGTAAAATATCGACTGATGGTGACCCTTTTCGGACGACCACGCGACACTCGACGGTGGGAACCGCACTATAATAATTAGCTTGTAGTAACTCCCGAATCATGTAACAGTGACCTTGCTTTGGTTCTGATCCACTCCCCCCCCCCAACCCACCACACTTCCTACGGCACTACTTTTACTATGACAGGAGAAAGTCGGTATGCATTGGCATTTGAGTTGTTGTTGGAGTATTACATTTATATTTATATGGTGTTTGTTTGAAATTTGAGGGGTGCATCCTGTCCATTCGTTTTTTTGTGAACAAGAACTTTAGGATTCCTTGAGGATCGATGCGATAATTTGAGGAAAGGCAAGATTAGCTGTAATGATATGATATAGCTCTGTAACTGAGGAAACTGTTCTTAATAGTCATGATTCAAGACTGGCGTGAGAGGGGAGTGAAGAAGGCGGGGAGGGCATACACTTGGAGGCTCATATCCACCCGATGAATTCAGAACCACTTACCTTTGAGTCTTAAGTAATCTGGTTTTTTGTGCGTATTTTTGAGTTGTATCACGATGAATGTCATGCTGTAGAATTCCTATACATGTGTTAGTATAATAATATATGTTTCCAAAATACTATGCCGGCGGTATTTATCACTATACCAAAGTGGCTGAAACATGTTCAAGTACACAAGAAGAGCAAGTTCAAATTCGGCGGCTAATAGTTATAGTGTAATAATATGTGAAGTTATATGTACTACTATTATTATTGTTATTATGATTTCAAAAGGGTTTCTGTCTCGTCCCTGTCCTGTGTAGTTCTATACATGATTTTTATTTTTGGTTCCACGCACTCAGATGTATTTGTAAGGGCTACCTTGTGGTTGTATTATTACTTTGATTATTATTATTATTATTATGATCAGTAGGATTATTACTATTATAATTCGATCCGGAATCCTTCCATCAATTTAGGCTAACACCATGGCTTTACAGTTGTGAGGAGTGAGTATATTGGGGTTGAGGAAGCAAGAAGAACAATTATTATCATTGTAGTAATTATTATTGAAATACTGGGGCAATTACTGTAGAGATGAATATGTATATCTACTTATACCACCACCAAGAAGAACACCATGAGCAGGCTTAAAACCTTGTGTGTATGTTTGTGTGTGTGTGTTAGTGTCGTCCTCATTCATAGGTAAAACTCATGACTACGAATCCGTTTTGTATGGGAATCTAGGCAGTAAGAAACTCTAGATATGAGTGCATGTAGGATTAATAATAATGTCTACCACACCTGGAGCAATAGGGGTTTCATTTTCGTCCTTATTTTTTTGTAAAAAAATCCAGTTTCAATATATATTTATATGTGGTAGA
This sequence comes from Bilobella aurantiaca, assembly GCA_021029175.1. Classification (NCBI taxonomy): domain Eukaryota; kingdom Metazoa; phylum Arthropoda; class Collembola; order Poduromorpha; family Neanuridae; genus Bilobella; species Bilobella aurantiaca. The sequence continues at coordinate 12,093 of VYYI01001981.1, forward strand.
GAGGAATAAGAGGCGGGCACTGCGTTGAAGGGTTGAACTCTAGATCTAAGGATTGTTTGTGTGTAGAAGAGCGCCTAAGTTATATTCGTATTACTATGTAGGTGTACGGAGAGGTGACTACTATTGTTACTACCACTATACTACTCCTATGACTTATTGTGAGAGGATGAACTTGTCCACTCCTCTTGTACTCTTTATATATTTTCTCCTCCTTCCTGAGCCTCTTCTGACTGACAAGTGAGTGCAGAACTAGAAGTCGTCGTCTTACCCTCTCCTTTCCTCCTCATCTTCCTTTCCTTCTCCCGCTCCTGAGATTTTTGCAAAAACTACTTGCCTTTTTCAAAAGAAAAAAGTTAGGTTTTACTCGTTACATGATGTAATGATAAAAATGTCCTCCTCAATGCTACTTCTATGATGATGATGATGCTGCTGCTGCTGATTGCTACTACATATAACTTTCCGACTTTGCTCTGTCTGTGGTATGAAGAAAATTGAATTTTACATGTGTAACACAAAAAAAACGAACAACTGGAAATCTTGTGTGTTTAAAACTATTTTGACGAATCAAATATAAGGAGGATTACTCATACTCGTGTAAACATAAATAAATATATTATTATTATTATTATTAGTTTTACTCTACTGCATAGGGATTTTTAACTTGTCTCAAGAGGCCGATGACAATGTGTATATGGTAGGTAATTCATATTTATCTGATGAGGCAGTTGGATATTACTTGCTCATGTGTATATTAATGGTCAGAGTTCATATATGCTGTGCAGTGTGTATGTGCGCGGGCCTGTGTATGGATCTTCTGTCTGTGTAAAGAACGTGGGCTTCGGGACGTTCCCATCTTTCCTTTGTGCGGATGACTATGACGACGACTACGCCGGTAGTGTAACGATGGAGAATTTATATCGATTAAGGATTTTTAGTGACGAACACAAGTTGTACTGTGTGGTTCAATTAATATGTTTGAGTAGTGGACTTCGCACGGTCCCGCCAATGACCATGCTCAAGCGCGGGGCATCATACATAATATGCAAGTAGTATTGTAATAATTGTTACACACATACATACACAGAGTGTCGTCAACATTATTGGCGAGGGAAATTATTTTGTGAAAAATAATTAGTAGCATTATTATGACTACGACGGAAAACACACATTATTATTATTATTATTATCGTGCCAGTAAAAAAAAGCATGCATAAACTGAACTTGAATGGAAGCTGTTCTTTTGTCTTTGTCCCTCTCTTCTCTTGTCCAACTTGAAACCACTCCAGTCTATAATATACATATATATATATATATAGAAATGAATAAATAAATATAAGTTTACAAGTAAGGGAAGATAGGCACTACGATAGATGTATGAATTTGTTCAACTTGTAATCTCCGTCTTGTAATCTTTGTGTAACAATAATAAATTGATTTTTAAAGGAAACCCGTACGGATTTTTCGGTTAGTAAACATTATTGATGAATTATCCGCTCGGAGCTGTATGAGCTAAGCTCCAAACGCATATTTACGGCGGTGTCTTTCACATGCTATGCTACTCCGGACGCATTTTACTCCACGGATTTTACTTTAAATTAAATTTCTTTGCTCCTCCAGACGCACAGTACTGCCCCGAATTTAGGGATCATTCGCAGTGTCCGGTTTCGGAGAAATGATCGGCAAGGATAATTTAGCCGCTTAGGTGAGCGAGTAGAGGTACAGTAAAGGCACATGGAATCAGATTGCCTTCGACTAGACAGGAAAGATAGTGATGAGCTGGGATGATGATGATGATGATGATGCACGGGGATGGAATGATGTGCTGAATTAATGCAAATATTGAGCGAATGACAACAACGACTGTCTATCCTCCCTCGGCTCGGCTGCTGTGAACATTTACGACCCTGATTTGTCCATTATGACAGAACAACAATAGACAAAGGGGGAGGGTAGAGAGGGTGTATACATTTGGGGACAGTAGGTTAGGGGTCTCCCACATGCTTTTCGCAACCTAATGCTGTAAAGGTGCCTTGAGAAGGAAAGTAAATGCTGTATATTCAGGGTGAATTAATGGAGTAGTTTGTTGCACGACAACTGACGTGCCATGCAGTTTTCAAGCCTATAAGGTACACGTGCCTCTCCACCCCGTAGAGATAGACGCGAAGCTTGATACTGGTTCTGACGGAGGGTGCATTATTTAGGACGTGACCAAACATTTTTAGCCTGAAGGGGAAGAAATTGGGAATACAACATGGATGGCTCATCACATTTTACCGCGAGTTTGTCTCATCGTATTGTGTGTTATTAATTCCGCGGACGTTCTCATCCCAGAATTCTGAGAACATGTTTAGGCTGGAGGAAGCGAGTATAATGTGCGAAAGTTTGGGAAGCACTAACTAGTGTCACAGAATGCCTGAACTCTCACTCGTGATTCGTGTGCTTGCAGTTTGTGGTGAAGTGGTATATATTGCTTGGTAAGAGACTTATTGGACTCTAGCGGCTAAAAGTATAATGACTACCTGAAGTAACCTGCAGGGCTTTTTGGTGGTTCACATTGGAGTTTGTATTGAACCATCGACGTTCAGAGTTGTGAACTGAAGAGCAGAGGTCGTTGCTGCATTGCCGTGGTGTAAGTGACGGATCATTGATTTCAGGTGGGATCGTAGAATTACTGAGGGATTCTGTGCTCTTCTCGAAACCGTTAAATGTGTGGTAATTCTCAAGTTATAAAAAACAGAGATTAAAGACTAAAAAACCGTTTTCACGGGACTATCATTCTTAAGAGCTGAAATGTCTTGTTTTTATCTGATGATTTTTTCGACGACAGTGCAGATGGGAAATGCATTTTGAGTATGATTATTATATTTTTACTGTATGATTTCGGATGCAAGCGTTATGCAAATTCGACTATATTGATATTTCTTAAATGTTTGGTGGTATTATTGCACAAATAATGCTTCAGACGGGATCACCTCATCGGCAGTGATGCTGAAATGTACTGTTACGTATTCCGGAGGAAGCAAGTCGATGGGCATGAATATTGACGTGTTTCCCAAGCCTATTTATTGAGTGGTTATACTGAGTGAGTGAGAGTCATTTAAAATTACGACGAACCAATGGAGACAATATAGTTGAGTTTGAGCGTAGTATATATCGCACGCTGGATTAATAATCTATCTATCTATGGATGTGATAGCGCTACAGTAATTTGCAAAAATACTGGTTTTGATGCATATTGCTTACTTGTCCACAAGGTCCACATTTTTCCAAGTCTACAAATGGAAACTTTTTTTGCTACTTTTTGTGTACATTTGTTGGAGCGCCGCAGGCTAAACTATCTTACTGGCGCCCTTTGCACGAAAACTGTGAGCTATACTACTTATTTTCTTGGGAACGGCTTCATGTGCAATTGGGATTGCGATTAGTCACGTGTTCCAGGATTTTCTCACTCTTTAACCCATTTTCCTCTCGTAGTCTTACACTTCAGCAATTTCACAGCCAGGCTAGACATTTTCGGCCTAGAAGTTAGCGTACCTTAACTTTACGTATGACCTGTTTTGGCCAACCGTATCACCGCTGTCTTCGAGTGTGGCGGTAATAATATGTAAAACCGTAAACATATACTTACATGGGGACATTTTCAGATGTCCGCGGCGCACAGCGCCGACACCCTATAAAGCGCATAGCTTTTCTATAAAAATTACCTCACAAAAATTACCTTCTTTCGGAGCGAAAAAGTGCCGAAGCAAATTTTTGTTCCGTGAGTCAATATGCGTAGTAATGGGTAGTCACTCAAAATTCAAAACCAGGAAATTATAATGGGATTTAACATAGCACGTAGCATAGCATGTGATCCATGGTAGGGAAAGATTATTGGTGCCCAAAAATTCCAACAACTCACGGGTTTTTCCCGCTGTTTACAGTTAGACGCATGCTTCCAAGATTGGACGCTAGGGCTAGAGGTTTGAATGAGTTGGTCTGCATCCTGCATATAATGTGTGCGGGATGACCACAAAAGTTTTTGATTTGTCACCTCAGTTCCAATGGCTAGCGAATATTACGTCCAAGAGAGTATCAATTGTGGTCAACGTGTCGGTAGTTCCAAGGAAATCATTTGGTTTTAAACAGCCTTAAATTTCCTTTCAAGTATTCATACACAGCACTACGCAATCATTCAGTGTGCTGATAAGTTCCAAGCAAAAGTCACTCCACATCCTGAATCTCATCAAATGAACTGAATTCGTCGCAGGGGCTGAATGGTGACGCCGGCGGTACGAATTCTCCACACAGTCCGTGTTGGACGGCACGGAAATGGACAACCTCGGCTTTGAGCTCCAAGACATCGGTAAGGGAGCTAGCGGTGTGGGAAAGGAGCGGACATTCGTCATCGACATTGATGAAGCTCTCGGAAATGGAAGTATTCAAGACACCGAAGAGGATGGCGCCGAAAAGTGTACTGATGATGACGGCGAGCTTGACGGAAACGGAACCAACATCTTTGGCTCGGCAGTCGTCGCCACCAGATCTTTCCTATGGGAAACCGTTGTGTCAAATAGGAGGAAATTCAATTTCTTCCTCGC